>PVHX01000247.1:317839-357904 GCA_004024805.1 Geosciurus inauris | reverse complement strand
AAGACCCAACAATATGCTGTCTTCAAGAGACTCATCTCACAGGAAAAGACATCCATAGACTGAAAGTGAAAGGCTGGGAAAAAACATATCATTCACATGGATCCTGCAAACAAGCAGGAGTTTCCATCCTTATATCAAATAAAGTGGACTTCAAACCAAAGATGGTGAAAAGAGATAAAGAAGGGCATTTCATACTTCTTAAGGGTATCATACATCAGCAAGACATAACAATCATAAATATCTGTGCCCCAAATAATGGGGCTTCTACATATGTCAAACAAATCCTTCTCAAATACAAGAATCAAATAGACCACAACACAATAATACTTGGAGACTTTAACACAGCTCTCTCACCATTGGATAGATCTTCCAAACAAAAACTTAATAAAGAAACCATAGACCTCAATGAAACTATCAACAATTTAGACTTAACAGACATATATAGAGTGTTCAATCCACCAACAAGTGAATACACTTTTTCTCAACTGCACATGGATCCTTTTCTGAAATAGATCATATGTTATGTCACAAAGCCAGTCTTAGCAAATACAAAAAAAATAGAGATTCTACCCTGCATCCTATCCGACCACAATGGAATAAAATTACAAATCAATGACAGATTAAAAAACAGAAACTACTCCATCACCTGGAAACTAAATAATATGCTATTGAATGATGCATGGATAACAGAAGACATCAGGGAAGAGATAAAAAATTTCTTAGAGGCAAATGAAAACTCTGATACAATGTATCAAAATATCTGGGATGCCATGAAGGCAGTGCTAAGAGGAAAGTTCATAGCACTAAACTCATTCATTAGAAGAAGTAAATGTCAACAAATAAGTGAATTGACTCTTCGTCTCAAAGCCTTAGAAAAGGAAGAACAAATTAACACTCAAAGAAGTAGAAGACAGGAAATAATCAAAATTAGGGCTGAAATCAATGAAATTGAAACAAAAACAATTCAAAAAATTGACAAAAGAAAAAGCTGGTTCTTTGAAAAAATAAACAATATTGACAAACCCTTAGCTACCTTAACAAAAAGGAGGAGGGAGATAACCCAAATTACTAAAATTCATGATGAAAAAGGAAATATCATGACAGACACTACTGAAATACAGAGGATGATTAGAAACTATTTGGAAAATTTATACTCCAGTAAAATAGAAAGCCCTGAAGACACTGACAAATTTCTAGAGGCATATGACCTACCCAAATTGAACCAAGAGGACATATACAACTTAAACAGATCAATTTCAAGCAAGGAAATAGAAGATGCCATCAAGAGCCTTCCAGTGGTATAGTACTTGCCTTGAATGCCCAAGCCTCTGACTTCAGTCCCAGCACCACACACAAACACATCCATAAGTAGATGTGAACAAAGATGGTAAGTGACCCATCATACTACATTGTATTTATGTTAACAGTGGCTTTGTGCCTAACAATATAACTTCAAATGCAGGTGTTCAGTGATAAATAGATTGAGGAAATCGTTTTAATATTAATACATATTGTTTTAAGTCATGCCTCGTGGGTCTGCTCAACGACTTGGGGGCCCGAGAGACGAAAAGGGATCCTCAGGGAAGATGAAGTGGGGTCCCATGGGATGAGATTTTGGGGTGACGGTCCATGGAGTCACTCCACCAGACTCCAGGGTAGGTAAACAGTTCTGCCAGAGCAAGACGCAGAAACACCGTTTATTCCAGAAAGTACAGAAGCTTATATACAGTCCTGGACCAATCATGGCTCAAAGGTATAAACAAAGGGGCACTGCTCTGTCAGGTGCGTGATCCATCAGTATAGAATGAGCAAAGAGGGAGGGGAGGGGTTGGAGGTATGGAGAATGCTCCTACATGTCCCTCTTTTTACTTTTATTTGAAAGGTTAGCGGGGCCTGTATGGCCCATAAGCAAGCATGTTGGAGGGATCTGTGATAATCTCTCATGGGAGAGAATCATTCCGCTGGATTTCCAGACTTCTACATGTTGCATATGAGAGGCGGTGGGGGGGGGGGGATGCAAACAAGACTGTTGCCTTTCTTAGATTGTGCTCCTCTGAGCATCTTACCAGTCATTTTCCAAGCAGCTCATGTGAATGAGAGGGAGGCAAACGAGACTGTGCCTGTCTTAGGTTGTGCTCCAAGCATCTTATATGTCATTGGCTAACCAGCCCATGTGAACATGCCCTGAGATGAACTCTCTCCCAAGAGAAGGGGTAAAGGGGTTGGGAGGGGTTGGAAAGGAAGAGGTTTGGGGTTAGGATCAGCTGAAGCTATGAAGCCTTGCATTTCCAGCAAAGATGAGGTGGGCGAGCTTCTTACATGTTCTTGAGGGCTGCAATCCATACGGCAGGAATTTTCTTGTGTTCCTTTGATTATTTAATGATATGAACTAAGAGACTTTGTTTAGTTTGACAAAGAGAAGGACCAGAAGAATGCTTAGAACCCTGAGCCCAATGACAACCCAGTTGGATGGATCTAACAGAGCTGATAATTCACTCCACACCTTTTGAAGAATAGAAGGGTCAAAGACAACATTAGCTTTGGTTTAGGTACTCACAGAAAGAGCTTCTCTATTCAGGTGGGGAGTTATGTTGTCTTCTTGAGATAGGCTTGGACGAATATTCCTGGCTGGGATCCAAAGTGGTTAGACTTTGTGGGGAATGGGGGAGACACAAGCATAGCCTTGCCCTTGTGTGAGCAGAGGGTCTGGGTCCTTCCATTGAAGGGTCAAGGGGTCCTTCCACCATACCGAGGGAAGGGAGGTAGGGAAGATAAATGGATCCCAGTGTCAGATTGCTTCATTGAGGCCTTGTTTGTCAAATGTGAGGTAGTTGAGGGTAAATAAAGCATTCAACAATCTCAAAGAAGGGCCCTTTTCAGTAGAATCAAATTTCTGAAGCATCTCCTTTAGAGAACGATTGGTTCTTTCAACGACTGCTTGTCCCTGGGGGTTATAGGGAATCCCTTTGGTATAGGAAATTCCTCAGGAAGTTAAAAATTCCTTCAATGTGAGGGAGACATAGGCTGGGCCATTGTCTGTTTTGATTGACCACGGGACACCCATGAATAGCATTGCTTGCTTCAGAGCCTTAATCACATGGGCTGCTTTTTACCCTGTGAGGGCAGTAGTGTACAAAGGGAGGAATAGGTGTCAATTATCGCATGTACAAATTTAAATTTTCCAAAGGTAGGGACATGAATGACATCCATCTGCCAGAGGGAGTTGGGCGTTATCCCATGGGGGTTGACTCCCTGTGGTTGGAGTGGGCCCAACGGTAACAATGGGCTGCAAAAGGGGCATGTATGAATCAGATGTTTGCATTGTTGGATTGGAATTTCAGGCAATAGGTGACGAGGACTATCTGCTGAGAAGTGAAACCTCTGGTGTAATGCTCTAGCTTGTTCTAGAGTGGACATCATGACTTTAGTCTGACTTACAAGTTTGTCAATAGAGTCATTTCCTTCTGATAGGAAGCCAGGCAACCCGGAATGGGAGTGAATGTGCATAATATGCCATGGTTGTTGTCTTACTTCTAGTATAGCTTTGAGGGTAGCCATAGGCTGATTGACAGGACAGTCTCCAGGCCTAAATGTGGAACAGGCAATGGAAGAGCAGACTTTGACAGCATATATGCTACCAGAGACTATATTAAGGGAAATGTTCTGATATCTTTCCAGCAGCAGGATAAGTGCAGTCAGTTCAGCTACTTGGACAGAATCAGAATGCCTTTGGACAAATTGATCATTGTTATATTAGATCCCATTATAACGTAGCCAAGATGATGAGTATTGGCATCTGTGGACACACAAGGGGCCATAGGAATGGGTTTGCTTGAGGGAAAGGCATGAGTGGTCACTGTCAATGGAAGATCTTGTAGGGTCTGCAGTAGTTTAGAAGGAGGGAAATGGGAAGACAGCAACCCAGGAAATCTCTGCATCATTGTCTGGAAGTCTAAAGAAGTTTGTAGGAGGAAGGCAATTTGTTCCTGACAAAAGGGCATGACTATGGTGTCAGGTTCCTTATTAAAGATGGATCTAGCTTGTTATCTGAGCCTCACCACTAAGGCTATAATTTGTGAGGTGAGACTGGTGATTTTGTGGCAGGAGCTCCAGGGAAGTTGTGACCATAATAAAGGTCCATCACATTGCCAAAGGACACCTAAGGGTAACCTTAAAGTGGAAAGTACTATGGCTGACAGAGGAACCGCAGGGTCAAATCTTTGAAGCTGGGCAGATGTAAACAATTGATTAATTTCTGTCAGTGTGCCTCTAGCTTCTGGAGTAATCTTAAGCCTTCTAGAAGGATGTTTGCTGCCTTTAAGCAGATCATAGAGGGGCTCAAGTACTTTTGGAGGTAACAGCAAGAATGGCCTAATCCAGTTAATATTACCACATAATTTTTGTAACTGTCAAGGAGATGTCATTGGGGACATCAAGAGAGGGTTTAATAGGTCATATCACCCAAGAAAAATGAAATCCTAAGAAGGAGAAGGGAGGATGAGTTTGAATCTTTTCCTTGGCCACATGAAGATTAAGATCCTCTAATTTTTTTAGGAGTGAAGTCAGAAGCACTTGAAGAGATGCTTGGTCTGTGCAAGCCACTAAGACATCATCCATGTAATGAGTAGTGTAGCTGTTGCTCCTTAAGTGGGCAATGGCTTTAGCCACAAACATTTGGCAAATGGTAGGGCTGTTTTTCATTCCTTGTGAGCCTTTCCATTGATATCGCTCACAAGGATTGGCATGATCAGGTCCCAGACAGAAAATTCAAAGTAAGGCCTGTCTGCCTCATGAAGAGGGATGGAAAAAAAAAACAGTCCCTGATGTCAATGATGGCTATATAGTGCTCTAACAGGATGGCTGAGGGGAAAGGAAGGCCACCTTGACATGTGCCCAGTTTTTCCATTTTCTTGTTGATATGTCTCAGGTCCTGTAATAATCTCCATTTGCCTGATTTTTTTTGAATGACAAAAATGGGAGAATTATGAGGGCTAGTTGAAGGCTCAATATGACCTAAAGCTAGTTGCTCATGGACAAGGTTCTTTAATGCTGAAAGCTTAGGCTCAAGAACAGGCCACTGCTCCACCCAGCAGAGTGAAATGTCCACCCAACTAATGCGGATGAGATCTGACAGTGGGGGGCAGTGGCCACTAGAATTGGGGGTTCCTCTGAGAGAGGCCTACCTTGTCATGGACTAGTAACTCATCATGAGGAACTTTGTCATCTGTGGTAAGGACTATATCCATTTTTGAAAGTAAATCTCATCCCCAAAGTGTGTTGTGAACCTCAGTTTTGAGAGGGTGCATACACCTAGAGTCGCCATCCGGATCCTTCCATGTCACCTGTGAAGTTACTCTACGAGAGGGTGTGAATCCGCCAACGCCAAGGATGTTAGGTCCGTTGGTGAATTTCCAGGAACAGAACAAGGAGGCAGTCCCAGTGTCAATAATAGTAACGTCAGCTCCGGTGTTGATGAGACCTTTAATGGGTTTCCCATTGAGATAAATGGTCATTCTAGGTTTTGTAGGGAGCAAAGGTATTGTCCAATTGACCCTAGGGATAGAGGCCCTCTTGTTTAATGGGGCTGAGGGTTGCTGCTGTTGGAGTTTAAAGGATTAGAGCAGCAGTCTTGGGCCCAATGGTACTCTTTTTTGCAACGAGGGCATGGGGTACGGGGCCTCCAAGGTAACTCAGATGACTGATTAGAGGGACAGTTGTGGGCCATATGCCCAGATTTTTTGCATCCCCAACAGATAGGGGCTTGAGAGTGGCCCATGAAGGCCAAGGGAGTGTTGGAAGTCAAGCAGGACTTGAGGGCTGCTGAGAGGGCTGAAATTGAGTCAGGGGTGGAAACTTCCTTAGTGTCAGAAACCCATTTATTGAGTTCCTCATGTCTCACTGGGGCTATTGCCGCTGTAGAAGTGGAATTGGCACCTTCTCAGGCAAGTTGCCAAATGAGGGCGTCCTGGCCTGGGCCAAAATCTACTTTCTTTTCAACAGCCTGGGTGACATGAGCCAAGAAATCAGGAAAACATTCATCAGGATGTTGAATAAGATTTTTTGAAAAATTCCTGAGGGGTGGGAGGGCTCCAATTGTGAAGGTCTCTAAGGGCACTGTCCTTGACTTGCTCAAAGTAAATAAGGTTACCGACAAGTCCCTGAGACTGGGGGGATGTAAAAGCACCCCTGCCCGGTTGCATATCCATGGAAAGATTAAGACCTTGTGTTATATTGTGACGAGACCGTTCTTCTACAAGTTCTAGGTAAGAAGCCTTCCACTGAAGGTATTGGGAAGTGGAGAGAACTGCCTTGAGAAGGGAAAACCAATCAAGGGTTGTTTGGAGAGAGGAGGACCAGGACTCCAGAAGTTGTAGAAAAAAGGGAGAGGAGGGGCCAGCATCTTGACAGGCCTTGCATAGCTGAGTAAACTCAGGGACCGGAGTGGGGATGCAGGGGCAGACGTTGCCATCGGCCTAAAGATTAACCATGTAAGGGTGGAGCTGGGCAAAAAGGGTTGGAAGGAGAGAGACGAGTGAGCAGGTCGCAGGCAGAGGAAGCAAAGTACGGGGGAGGAGGAGCGACTGCAGCGGGTGCTGAAGGCAGGGCAGAGCAACTAGGAGGGGAATTGGAGGGAGGGGGATTTACAGGAGGAGGGTGTTCCATGAAGGAGGAGAGGACCGAGGAGAGTAGATTTCCCATGTTGAACAAGTGGTGGCAGGAGACATTAAAGTGAAAGCAATCAGTATTGGCGTATGGGCTCTGTGAAAGCCCATCTGGCTGCACTCTTTTTTTTTTTAATTTATTTTTTAGTTGTAGGTGGACAGAATATCTTTTATTTTATTTTTATGTGGTGCTGAGGATCGAACCCAGTGCCTCACGCGTGCTAGGCGAGCACACTACCACTGAGCCATAACCCCAGTCCCTGGCTGCACTCTTTACGTTTGCGCAGTGAGCGCTGTGGATGGGCCGGCAGCAGTGACTCCAGGCCACCTGCAGCATTAGGCAGTTCACCGGAGGCAGCGGGCGTGTGGCCTTGGCCAGAGGTGGTGCAGGCGCAGCATGCTTGGCAATCTCCCTTTTCTCTGCCAGACGCAAAAAAAAAAAAAAAAAAAAAAATCACCAAGGGACAGTTTAAGTCAGCATGAGGCTTTACTGCACCATGACAAGGCAGTGCCAGCAGTTCCCATGGCCTGAGTCCAAGAGCTTGCCTACTCCCAAGGTGGGGGCCCCACCCCAACAGGGTCGGCACAGGCAGGGCCACCTGGCGCTGTTGCCACTTTGTGACCAGGGCCTGTGCAGGAGGAGCTTCTGCAGTAGTGGTTTTATTTATTTCTCCGTGCAAAGGTTGGCTGCACTGAGGTGTGCGTGTGGGGCTCCTTCGGCCAGGCGCGGTTTGGCGCTGGGGCGTGTGTCCCTGGGGCACGGCCATGTGTGTCTTCTCTCAAGGTGCGACCCCGCCCCGAGGGGGCTGCGCGGGAGCCGGAGGGCAGTGCCAATCCAAGAGATGGAGGGCTCACGCACGGTAGCCGGGGGGCTTCCGGGGAAAGGGAGAGGAGCAGGGAGAGGCAAAACCAGCCAGCACCGGTAGGGCCACCACCCAGGGAAGCTTCCCGAAAGTAGGAGGAAACACTAGTGTAAAGAAGCTGAAAGCAAAGGGGACAGAAAGAAAACTAAAGATTTTAAGAAGAGGAGTTTGGATCTCAGGAGAGAGAAAAACACGAAAATGTTTAGAATTAGGGTTCCCTGACCTAACTTTATCATACAAAGACAGACACAGGAGACAATCACAAAAAGGCTGGTGTTACCTTCACCAGCAAAACGGCGGAGGGGGGGGCGGGGGGGTCACCACGAAATTACTTACGGATGGGGTCAAGAAAGCCCCAAGCACGTGGGAGCCAGATACTGCTTTAAGTCATGCCTCGTGGGTCTGCTCCATGAGTTGGGGTCCCGAGAGATGAGAAAAGGAGGTCCTTGGGGGAAGGACGAAGTGGGGTCTCATGGGATGAGGTTTTGGGGTGACGGTCCACGGAGTCACTCCACCCAGACTCTGGGGTAGCTAAATTGTTCTGCTGGAGCCAGATGCAGAAACACCATTTATTCCAGAAAGTACAGAAGCTTATATAGGGTCCTCGGACCAATCATGGCCCCGAGGTTACAAACAATGGGTGCTCTTTGTCAAGCGCACAGTCCATTAACATAGAATGGGGAAAGATGGAAGGGGAGGAGTTAAAGACATGGAGAGTGCTCCTACAAATACACAGAGGTAAAACTTTTCTCCAACAAATTTTAAATTTTTTGTTTGATTTTGTTCACTTTTTTGTATGATTGTCATATGAGTGGCTGGATGTAGGGGCTCCCTCTAGTGGTAAGTTTAGCACATATATTTATTTGGTCGAATACTAGAAACCAAGGGATAGAATGAAACTGTCCTAGATGCCTGTTTTATGATAAATTTTTAGGTAGAAATCACCTGTAATTGGTTCTCTATAAAAGAGAGGGAATATGATTAAGTAATTAAGCATGAGGGATTTGATCGGCTTTGATGTCTAATACCAGGATTTAAGGTCTGATGCTGTCACTCTCTCAAGCATTAGAATACATCTGGAGCATCTGGAGCATCTGGAGTGAATGTTAAAACAGCTTTCTTGGCCCAATCCCTGGATTTTCTGATTCAGTGGGTCTGGAGTAAGGACCAAGAATATGCTTTTGAACATGCATTTATATCACTTTCTCATGATTCTGATGATTTGAGGACCAAACTAGATCTTATGTTTTGTAAGGTTTAGCCATAGGCTTTGAGGATTAAATGGAATATTAGATATTAAGTGCTTAGTGTGCTACCTGACATAGTAAATCCTCTGTAAAGTTTTTTTTCTGTTAATATCATAGATTTATCAGCATTTTCTAATTTGAAAAATTCAAAATATAAGGTAGAACTTTTAAATAATGTTGTCGAGCTATTATTATTAGCTAAGTTATATCAATGATTTTATATATCATTAAGGTATTTGTGCTTGGCACTGTATAAGCACTTTTAATATATCCATTTCATTTCTCTAATTATTTATACATTATTCTTTTGCACATTGATTTGAAAAATTGATACAGAATAAGACAAAAATACACATGGGATGTTGTGTCAAAGAGACACAGAAGTCAAATGAAAGAGCTATGGCCAAACTGAAACAATTAAGTAACAAAATAAAGTAGTAATGGAATACATCTCAGAGTAAAAGGTCAATATCCCTGAATCCTTGCTGAGATAAATCAATGATTGAATGAATAAACAAGGAAATAGATGGAAAAGAGACAAATCTCCCATGCAGAAGAATTCCAAATGATTTATGTAGACACAGCGTCCTCAAGGAGATAGAGTAAAACTGCCCATTCCTTATGTGTGGACAAAATAAAACAAAACAAAATTAAATAAAACTAAAAAAATATAGCATGGAAATAGGAAAAAAGACTAGCCTTGTGGCTGGGATTGTAGCTCAGTGGTAGAGTGCTTACTTAGCATGTGAAGGCCCTGGGTTTGATCCCCAGCACTGACAAAAAAAAAAAAAAAATAGCTTAATAGTGGAGAAGCACAACAAAAACTACGTGAGCAGGTGGTCAAGATCAATACTGAAAGTGGTAATTATTTTTACTAGTATGTAACATATGTAACCTTTATATGACATAATAAGGTATCTTGCACCTGTGGTCTTCCTCCCCCAAGTCCATAACCACAGTGTAATCATGAGAAAAATATCAAATAAATCAGGGATATTTTACAAAAACCTGACTAGTATTTCTCAAAACTGTCAAGGTCATAAAAAAAAAAAAAAAAACAAGGAAAGTTTGAAAAACTATGATGGCCATGCGGAGCTTAAGAGAAGCGAATGCAATGTGGTGTCCCAGATGAGGTCCTGGGAAAGAAAATATATGTTAGGTAAAACTAAGGAAATTAGTGAATAAAGTATGAAAAAAATAAAGCAAAGGTTTTTGACTTTTAGGCAAAAATTGATACATGTTTATTGGTAGAAGTTGAGGCTCTCTGCTTTTCCCTGTTTGATAAATAGCCACATCTTCTCATGCAGTGCCAACCATGTCCCTCAGACACCATGGTGAAGGTGGGGGTAAATAGATACGGCCATTTTGGGCTCCTGGTCATCAGGACTGCTTTCAGCTCTGGCATAGTGGATATTGTCACTATCAATGACTCCTTCATTGACCCCAGTTACGTGGTTTGCATGTTCCAATATGATTCCACTCATGGTAAATTCAGGGGCACTGTCAAGGCTGAGAATGAGAAGCTTGTCATCAATGAAAAACCCATCTCCATCTTTCAGGAGTGAGAGCGGGGACGCTGGATGGTGAATATGTTGTGGAGCCCTCTGGTGTCTTCACTGCCATGAAGAGGGCTGCTGGAGCTCACCTGAAGGGTAGAGGCAGAAGGGTCATCAACTCTGCCCCCTGTTGATGCCCCCCATTTTTGTGGTGGGTGTGAACCTTGAGAAGTATGACAACTCCCTCAAGATCATCTGCACCACCCTTTTAACCAAGGTCATCAGGACAACTTTGGTATCGTGGAGGGATTCATGACCACAGTCTATGCCATCAGTGCCACCGAGAACACCATGAATTGCCCCTCTGGACAACTGGGATGTGATGGCCATGGGGTTTCCCAGAACATCATACCTGCATCCACTGGTGTTACCAAAGCTGTGGGCAAGGTCATCCCTAAGCTGAATGGGAAGCTCACTGGCATGGCCTTCTGTGTGTCCACCCCCAACATGTCAGTCATGGATCTGACATGCCACCTGGAGAAAGCTACCAAATATGATGACATCAAGAAGATGGCAAAGCAGGCATCAGAGGGCCCTGCAAAAGGCATCCTGGGCCACAACTAGCACTAGGTTGTCTCCCATGACTTTAACAGTGACATCCAGTCTTCTACTTTGGATGCAGGGCTTGGCATTACCCTCAACAAAACTTTGTCAAGCTCATTTACTGGTATGAAAAAGTTGCTATGGCAACTTTAGGTAGTTGACCTTAGCATGGCCTCCAGTGAAGAGCCCCTGGACCACCTACCTCAGCAAGAAAATGAAAGAAATAGAGGGGCTTTCAGCTGCTGAAGAGTCCCTGCCACAACTCACAGAATCCACCCTCCTTTCAATTTCCATCCCAGACACCCTGAAGAAGAAGAGTAGGGAGGGACTTAGGGAGCCTTACTCTGTCGCATACCACTAATAGTCTACTGCATCTAGCTGGGGGGCGGGCAGTATTTTGCCTTGAGAATCACAGGATTTATTTACATTATGAAATATGTCAAACATATAGAAAATAGTTAACAGACACCTATAGACTAAACTGGTTAGATTTTTCTGTATTTGCTTCAGAATTTTAATAACCAAATTCCAGATTAAGTTAAAGCTCCATCCCTTTTTTTTCCTCAGGATAAAATGTACTTCTCTGACCAGTACTTTTTCTCATGATGGTTCCTTTCTTCAAGTTGGTGCATATTCTTCTCATGCCTGTGTTTGTATTCTTTGCTTTATATGCATGTATGCATTAATGATATAGTTTTTTTGTTGTTTTTAAAGTTTTTGTAACTAGCACAATATTTTACGTATCTTTTTGAAATTTATTTTTTAAATACAACAGGATGTTTTAGAGGTTTATTTATATTGTTACATTTAGTACAGTATCGATTTCTATTGTATGAATGAATCATAGTGCTAATGTTGGTTGCTTTCAATTTTTGTTATTACAAAATATGCTGCAATGTGTATATACTTGATTTTCTCTAGAGTACCTATACAGATTGTCTTTTCATGTTGTTTGTAATAACTTTTGCAGGACAGGAGTTTTTAATTTTAGGTTTTTAATTAAGTTAGATCAAGTTAGAATTTACTTTTTGTATATGCTATGAAGTAATTTTATCTTTTTCCATATGAGTAACCATTTATGCAAAATGAATTTATTGAATTATTCATCCCCAGCTGATTTTTATTACTACTTTGATCACATAACTTAGTTTCTATGATTAGGTTGGTTGGGTTGGGGGCATTCCATTCCATTGTCCCGTTTCTCTATTTCTGTGCCAATACTAAACCATTTTAACTAGAGAGAAAATATTCTAGAGGATTAAATGACTCAAGACCAAAAGAAACTTGTTGGTAGATTCATAAGATAAACCAAGTTGGTCTTACAGGAATACCTATGTTCTTCTACCTGAGTTGCCAGGCTCACTTTGTACCTTCTCTACTGAACACTTAGAACAGTGAGCACCATTTTAAACTGAAAACTCCAAGTTCCTCATTGAAGCAATTTCTCTGAGATTGTTTTGGGAATAGTTCGTCTGCTGAATAAAGAGTTGAAGCACCATTTTGTCTGTTAGCTCAATGGGTAATGAAACAGTATGTTTTTATTTTTAACAACAGAATATCACAGTAAAAATCTGGGTTAAATCATAGCTCTTTGTGCTTTTATACTTTTGACCCAAAGCCTAAAATTCTAGAATTGTCTATTTGAAATAATACATTTTACTTATACTGGGGACACTTATGATATATAATATTTACAGGGTCAGTCTCAAGGGAAGAAAGAGTAGTATTTCTTCAGATTGCCAGTTTTTAGATCTACTCCTCATTGTGATAGCAGAAGCTAATAAAAACAGTGTTTATATGACAACTGCCATGAAGTAGAAAATGCAGAGATTTATTATTGTCTAGATCTATATTCGGGAAGTAAATGAAACTTTTAAACACTTTCGAAACATGCTTTTTTAAAATCCAGATTATGTTATAAAATTATAGAAAAAAGAAATATATTTTTTAATGCCCATATATATATATTTTTCATGCCCAAATATCTTTTTTTCATGCTGGGCATGGTGGTGCATGCCTACAATTCTGTCTGTTTGCAAGGCTGAGGCAGATGGATTGCAAGTTCAAGGCCATCCTGGGCAATTTACCAAGACTATGTCTCAATATAAAAAATGGGCTAGGGATGAAGCTCAGTGATAGAGTGCCCCTGGGTTCAATCCTCAGTATTGTGAGAGAGAAAGAGAACCTAAAATTCTTACTTTCCTAAAAAATTTCCATTTTTTAAAAATTTTTTGTTTTTAAAAAATAACCTACAACATGTAGAACTACTGTTAGACCCTATCTGATATCTTCTACTTCTCCATAGTGATGATCAGAACTGTAAGTAAATATCTGGTTGGGTCCTACTGATTTGTGAACTGTGTTTGTGCAGATATCATGACTGTATGTGAACATACCAGAGTGACCACAGCAAATGTAATAGATGGTCAGTATACTTTTCCTTGAATACATAATATTTGCTAAATACATATATATGTTTTTCCAATTTGTAATTTGCCTCTTAGCTTCATGCTTTCAAACAAGCAGACAATCATATTTATGTGGTCCATTTTAGTGGTATTTACCATTGTAATTTGTTTTTATATTTTTGAAAGCTTTTTTCCCAAGTTAAGATCAATTAAACATTTACCTTTTTTCCTCTATAACTTTCGTAAGGTTTTCTTTGATGCAAATCATTTTTTAACCCATCTAAAGCTTACTCATTTCGTGACGGAACAGTGTTCTATGCTTTCTCTAAGTACTGATCATTCCAAGTACTCTTGATTTAATGTATAGCTTCCTTTATAATTTGGGAGCCCATATGTTTCTTTTCTTTTTATTGATCTCACAGAGACTTCTTTAAAGTATGTGCCTAGAAGTGGGTCCAGAATCTTAAGTTACAATTAAAAAAAAATAAAATAATGTTATTTTAACTTTTTATTTAATTTTAACTATAGACTTTTATTTATTTATTTTAGTGTTGTTTTTAATAGATACATAGTTGTACATACTTATGTGGTAGAGAGTGATGTTTTGATACATGTATACATGGTATGATAATCAAATCAAGTTATTTAGCATATCCATCTTCTCAAACTTGATAATTTCTTTCCATTTTCCTCTCTTCTAATTATTTTAAAATATATAATGCAATATTGTTAACTATAGTCAGCTTACTGTGCAATAGGACACCAGAACTTAACATTGCTTTTTAAGAAAAATTTGTTTTAATTAGATATACATGACAATAGAATGCACTTTGATACATTGTATGTAATGGAGTATAATTTCTTATTCTTCTGGTTATACATGATGCAGAATCCCACAGGTTGTATAGTTATATATGCACATAGGGTAATAATGTCTGATTGATTTTACTATCCTTCCTACTCCTATATCCCCTCCCTTCCCGTCACTCCGCTCTACCTAATCTAAAGTAACTCTTTTTCCCTAGCCCCCCACTCCCATCCATTGTGAATTAGCATCCACATATCAGAGAAAACATTTGGCTTTTGTTTTTTTGGAATTGGCGTATTTTTCTTAGCATGATATTCTCCAGCTCCATCTTTTTACCAGCAAATGCCATAATTTCACTCTTCTTTAAGGCTGAGTAATGTTCCATTGTGTATATACCATATTTTTTTTATTTATTCATTTGTTGGCTAAAGTTGCTTCTTAACCCTATCCTGTTCTAGCACAGAACATTGCTTGTCTGGATAAAATGTTGTTTAGCAGAGAATCTTGCTTATCTGGAAAAAATTGGGGTTCTATTAATAAAGACAGGGGAATGAATCTGGCCTGGACAATAGTGTTTTCTGCCACTCTTAGTAATTTTCACACTCTTTGTACAGGCTTTCTGCTTCATGGACTTTTCTGTTGTTTGGGGAGTTTGTATTTACCTGGAATTCTTTTCCAAAAGCATCAGGAGTTCCTAAAGATCATTTAAAGTGGTTCCTATGACTTAGGTTTACCTTCCATTTCTGGTAAGATACGATTGTGAGAACATTACTGGCCAGGTCCAGGCCACTGGGCTGTTGGCATTGTTGCAGAATGAAGCTGCCATCTTTACTCCAACTAGGTCGCCTGGGATGGTCTTACATAGCAATAGATCAACTATCTGTTGGCATATTATACTGAAGTAAGTTAAGTGCCATCCTGAGTTTGAGCTAATGAGTTAATTCACACTCTTGTCTTGGAGTTTTAGAAGTAAGTTCTGGTTTTTCTTGTCCATGTTTCTGGGCATTTCTGCATGTATTCCCTGGGGGCATTGGTCTATACTGGTCTCTTGTCTCTAGACCTGCATTAATTTGTCTAGAGTCTCTATCCTCATATCTTCCTTCTGTGATTTTTTTTTTTTGGATCTATTATAAAGCAAGACTGTTTATGCACCACTATTTAACTGTATCAGTTTTAACTTTCATGGTCAGCCCATTATAGCTTTTGGGTTGCTATTTTAACCTCTTTTGGGTATGAACTCTCACCATTATCCTTCAAAGGGTTGTATGATTCTTGGCAATATGAATACTGAAATTCTTGTAAGTGGCTAGTTATCAAGGATCTGAGTAAATTGCACCTCTCTGCAGTAGTGGCTGATCATTTGGGCCTTAAGTATCCCTAGAACTGAATGGTTATATTGTTCCTCTCAAGGTTCATTCATTTATTCAGCAAATATTTATGAGGATCTAATGTCCTAAGCACTGAGCCGGGCAATGGAGATGCGTGATGACAATGAACTGTGTTATCTTAGAGCTTGTGTACTAGTGGGGCTACACATAGATCAACCATCTGTTGGCATATTATACTGAAGTAAGTTAAGTGCCATGAGGCACAGAAAGATGGCATGTAGCTAAGAGTGGTTAAGCTGAAAGCTCTGGTAAATCAGGAAGTCTACTCTCAGCTAGTAGACTGTTGAATTCTTTATATCCTTCCTTGTGGGAAAACTATCCAATAATCTTCCTTATGTAGGCTCTGACTCAGCCACTCTGGAATGGAGTCTCTCACACTATCATTGCTATTATTTGATAACGGAAGACATCTAGGGAATTAGTATACCTTCCAAGTTGTATGTTAAACTTTGGTGGATTCTGAATTTACTTTCCTATGACTCTTCTTAAAATGGTCACAAAATTCATTAGTGAACAGGTCAGAATCTTTGGGGACTATTTTTTAAAAACCATTGAAAGAATTTTATTTGAGCTCCTTTTTAGAATATATGTACATAAAATGTGATTGGGTACAATAGACCAAAGGCTACATAGAGAACATATTTTGAAGATCAATAGGTGATTTCTACCATCACATCCCCTTCCCGCAACATTGGAAGAATCTCTTCTACTTGGCTTCCCCAAAGTTGCCTTGCCGTCAAAGTTCCACCTTGATATTTTGGACTTCATGGTCCTGATGACATCTTTACCAGTATTTCTGTATATCACTGCCATATGGCTTACTAATGCTGGTTTCTTAGTATGCCTCTTCTGCATAAAGTTCCTCTGAGAACTGAGTGCCAATTTGTACAACTTGGCTACTCTACCCTTGTTATGGTTTGGATATTAGGTGCTCCCCAAGAGCTTCTGTGTTGATGCATGAATATTTAAAAGTGAAATGATTAGATTATGAGAGCTGTAACCTAACCAGTATATTCTAGTTTGAATGGACTAACTGAGTGGTGAGTGTAGGCAGGTGGGGATGTCTAGAGTGGGTGGGTTGCTGGGCATATCTTAGAAGGTTTCATTTTCACTACTGCCTCTTTTCCTTTCTATCTTCTTCCTGGTCATTATGAGCAGAGCAGTACTCCTTTGCCACTGCCCTTCCACCATGATGTTCTGCCTCACCTTGGGCTCAGAGCAGTAGACTTGGCCTTCTGTGGACTGAAACCTCGGAAACCATGAGCCAAAATAAACTTCTGCTCCTCTAAGCTGTTCCTGTCAGGTATTTTGGTCACAGGATGAAAATATGACTAACACAAACAGCCACTGTGTTGTCCTGGTCATTTTTCTTATTTGGTCTCAAAAATTTCTTTTGGTAAATATTTCTTTTCCATTGGCTAGAATTTTAGATGAAATAATTACCACAGATGCATAATTATATATACATATATATTATATGTATATCTGTGGAAAATATTTCTTTTTCTCTATACACACACACACACAGATTCTTTTCTATGAACATAAAAACATGCAATGACACAAATTTATTTTTTAATGGGCTTGCACTACACAGAGTATCTTGTAAATTTAAAAAATTGGTAATGTATCTTGGAAATTCTTCTATGATGGAATACCTACATTTATCTTACCCTATGTCATGGCTATAGAGTATGAAGTGCTGTGAACTTTCCACTATGTAGTCATTAACCTATCTTTGGATATTTGCTGTTTACCAATTTTTTTTTGGTACTGGAGATTGAACTCAGGGGCACTCGACCACTGAGCCACATCCCCAGCCCTATTTTTTTGTGTTTTATGTAGAGACAGGGTCTCACTGAGTTGCTTAGCACTTTGCCATTGCTGAGGCTGGCTTTGAACTCGCGATTCTCCTGTCTCAGCCTCCCTAAGTGCTGGGATTACAGGCTTGCGCCACCGCACCCAGCTTGTTTACCAATTTTTGCTATTAAAATAATACTGAGGGCTGGGATTGTAGTGCAGTGATAGAGTGCTTGCCTCGCATGCGTGAGGCACTGGGTTCGATCCTCAGCACCACATAAAAATAAATAAAATAAAAATATTGGGTCCATCTACAACTAAAAAAATTTTTTTAAAAATAATACTGAAGTATCATAACTTATCAATGTGCATAAATGTGTGCATTTCTGTAAGACAAATTCCAAGACATTACATTGTTAGGTTTAAAGTATAGATTGGTAGTGCCAAATTATCCTTCAAAAAGAATATGCATTCCCCTCAGCACTTGTGTGAGAGAGATTATTAGTTTATCTTTTTCCTTTAGTGAATATTAACTATCTTTTAAATTGTTGCCAAGAGTGAATAATGCTCTCACTATTTAAATTTGAATTTCTTTAAATAGTAGTACAGTTGAAGCACCCCACATTTTGGGGCATTTTTTTTAAAAATATTTTTTTAGTTGTAGATGGACACAATGTCTTTATTTTATTGCTTTGTATGTGGTGCTGAGGATCGAACCCAGGGCCTCACGCATGCGAGGCAAGCGCTCTACCGCTGAGCTACAATCCCAGCCCCATTTTGGGGCATTTAAAAATATTCTATTTGGAAAAAAATTTCAAGCTTACCAAAAGCTGCAGATATAAAAAGAATACCCAGGTTCTCCACTGGTAACATTTTATCCTATTTACTTTATCATTTGCTCCCATTGTATATATGGCTGTGTGTGTATACATAACTTTTTACCAAATATTTGAGGGTTACATCTATTATAGCCTTTTACTTTTAAATATTTCCGTGTATATTTGATAAGAATATAAATATTCTTACATAATGAAGTTACCAATTCCATAAATTTGCATTGATATAATACTTTACCGTTTAGTATTCCAGTGTTGTCTGCTGACCTAATAATGTCCTTGATAGCATTTATTCCAGTAAAAACTCCAATCTAAGGTAAGTTGTTGCATTCAATTGTCTTCCCTCGTTAGTCCTCTTTAGTATGGAACATTTTCTCAGCTGCCTTCTTTAAGAATATACAGTTCCCACTCTTCTTGTCCCACTTTGTTCATGGAATGTTCATCATTTTGTACTTGTCCAATGTTTCTTTGAAAGAGATCTAACAATGAAGTACATAGTTGATGATTTTTTTGTTTTCAGAATATCATGTGTGGAGGTACATATTTGCCATCTCTCTATTGGTAATAGTAATAGTCCTATACCAAGTCTTCAATGAATCCGTCCTTCCTTCCTCCCTCCCTCCCTCCCTCCCTTTCCATCCTTCTCTCCTTCCTGGACCGCCCCCCCCCCTTCCACCAGGGATTGAAATGAGGTGCTTTACGACTGAGCCACATTTCCAGTCCTTTTATTTTTTATTTTGAGACAGAATCTCCTAAGTTACTTATGGCCTTGCTAAGTTGTTGATGCTGGTTTTGAACTTGTGATCCTCTTCCCTCAGCTTCCCAAGTTGCTGGGATTACAGGCATGCTCTACCAGCTTCAAATTGTAAATAATATAAAAATTATTGAAATATTTTACATTTTTAAATTATGTCTTAGAAATCTGCTGTGTACTTAGTAGTCCATCTTAATTTCAACTATTCAAGTTTCAGGTGCCCTATAGCTACATGTGGCTAATGGCTATCATATGGTCTAGTACTCAGAATAATACATTTTGGACAGTGAAGATCTAGAATGATAATGTGGATAATCTATCTTTATGCTTTGCATTACTCAATGTCAGTTGCAATAGGGCAAATACCCCAGAAAAGTGTTTCTTGTCTCCATAAGACTTGACTTTGACATAACCTCAGGGTGTGGGTCCAGATCTTTATGTACTTTTAACATAGAATGGCAGAATTTTGAGATAGATGAGACAATATAGTAACCCTTTAGTAAAATCATATACTTGCTTCTCATGTTTATTGTATCAAGAACACTTGTGTCGTTTTTAATAGTAGACCATAAATGATGTGGATATCTACATCAATCTACATACCTTTTTATAGATTGATAAAAACAAAATCAAAATAAAATAGTTTCTCCTTAGATTTGAATAGGGAAGGAAGAGAGGCAACTTTGATGAAAATAATATCCATATTTAACTTCTTAATTTGGTAAGTCATTAGGGAACATTTTTCTTGGCTGCTATTAAAGGCAGAAGGTTTTAATCAGATAACATTTCAAATTAGTGGGTAAAGTTAATGTAATAAATGATCTTAGGACAACTGAACACCCATCTGTAGAACTACAAAATAATAAGGTTGGATTGCAATTTACTCCTATACCCATATAATGCCATGTGGAGCTAGAACATTTTGTCTCATACATTGTTGGTGGGATGCAAAATTAGACGGCACTTCGGCAATATCAATTTAAATTGCATATTTTCACTTATAGGCATTTATCTAACATATATGTTCATACATGTGATGAAGAAATATGTACAATATAATTCACTGTAGCTATTATTTATAATAGCAAAAATTATGATATATCCATAGAGTAGATTAACATATATTTCTTTAAAAATGAGATCTCTCTAACGTGCTGATGTATTTTAAAATTCACTCTAAGATAAGTCAAGAAAGAAAAACTGGCAAACAATCCAACTTGCTTCCTGTTTCTTTGTGAAGGAAGGTTTATTGGAGCACAGCTTCTCCCAGGAGAATTTATCATATATTATATATGGGTTTATATATATATCCTTTCTTCTGGCCCAAGGCTGAGTACTTTTCTTCTGTCATCCCAACTCTGGCTGGTCTCTGTCTATTTCTGGTACTGGTTGTTCTGACGCACTGATGCATAAAACTTTTCTTAATTTAACAAAAGACTTTTATGCTACTTTGAACTTTCACTCGGAATAGAGCCACGGTTATCTCCTTGACATCTTTCTCATGATTTTTTCTGACTCGGTTTTGTATTTACTGATTCCTAGCTTGCCTGATTTTGGTATCTGTCGATTATATCTTGGCTTCCCTTGCTCGGTTCCAGCCCCTCTGGATATCCTAACTTCTTGGTGTTTAGCCATGCCTGGTTAAAACCAAACAAAACCAAATAACCATATTCAAAAATATGGCCCTTATGTATCTGAGTGTGTCTGCTCCAATAGTTACAGCAATAAATCTTCCCCATGATATTCCCCTGTGTTCCTGTATGTCCTTCAGACAGTTTGTTCTTCTGTGGTTTTGTTTCAAGCAGTTTCTGAACTTGAACATACCCTACATTTCTGCCCAGAAAATACCTCTCATCTTACCTCTTTCGTCTCTTTCTCCCTGGAGTGATGTACACTGTCTTGTTTTCAATTCCCAATATTTTATTGAAATATTTTACTGTTTATTCTATTGAAATGATTTGTTTTTGTGTTCCCCTTACTCCTTGATCACAAATTGCACATTAATCATTTTGCATACCATGTGCTTTGAACATTAGTCACAGAGTCTACAAGGTTTAAAAGGTTTAAAAAATTTGAAAAATTTGGTTCATCTCATTATATAGAGATGGGTTTTACTGTGGCTTATTTACATAAACATAAAAACGTAAGTTGATCAATTTCACTTCCCAGCATCTTCCCTACTCTTTCCTCCTCCCTTCCCCTGGCCTCCGCTTCCTTGACCTTTATAGTCTGGCTTCTACTTTCTTGGCACCGATTTTTTTTTTCATTCTAGCTTCTACATATGAGAGAAAACATTCAATATGTTTATTTCTGAGGCTGACTTGTGCTCAAAGTTATCGTTTCCAGTTCCATCTGTTTTCCTGCAAATGACATAATTTCATTCTTTTTTATGGTTGAGTAATATTCCACAGTGTATATACTACATTTTCTTTGTCCACCCATCTATTGATGAACATCTAGGCTGATTCCATAACTTGGCTATTGTGAATTGTGCTGTGATAAACAGGTATTTATGTATCTCTAAAGTATGCTGATCTTATTTTTGCATAAATCTCAAGGAATGATATAGCTGGATCATATGGTAGTTCTATTTTTAGCATTTTAAGGACACTACATACTGATTTTCACAGTGTCTGTATTAATTTATATCCTCACCAACAATGTATGAGAATTCTTTTTCCATATTCTTGTTATTTATATTCTCAATGATTGCCATTCTAACTGGAATGAAATAGAATCTCAATGTAGTTTTGATTTTACATTTCCCTGGTGGCTAAAGATGTTGATTTTTGTCCATAAAGTTCTTGGCCATTGAGACATGTCAATTCAGTTCATTTACCCACTTATTGATTAGGTTATTTTTTTTAAATAAAAAAGTTCTTTATATATTTTGAATATTAATTCTCCATCAGAAGAGTAACTGGCAAAAATTTTCTTCCACTCTGCATGCTGTCTCTTCATTCTGTTGTTTCCATTGCTGTGCAAAAGCTTTTTAATTTTATACTATCTCATTTACTGATTCTTGCTCTTATTCAGAAGTCTTTGCTTGTGCCTATATGTTGCAGTGTCTCCCTTATTTTTTTCTTCTCACAGTTGCAAACCAAAAGGCTTTGTTCTGTCCTTTAAAACTCCTGGCAGCCTATAACTTTAAGGTTTTATGAATACTAAGGAAATTATGGGCATAAAATTCATTCAACAGCAAATACTTATTGTCTATTTTGGAGATCTGACAGGATGCTGGGCATACATTAGTGGGTGAAACAAAGATCCCTGTACTCTTTTTAGTGATAAGATACAAGCAAAGAATAACAGACATAATAAAGCTGCAGTATGTTAGGAGGCAATAAGTGCTACAACAAAAGAGAAAAACAGAGCAAGGTCAGAGACCAGGAGTGCTTGCGTCATCTAAGCAGATTTTTTTAACATCCAACATTTGAGTCACACTGTCTGTGCACTTTTGAGCTCATTTAATTCTCATACCAACCACATGAAATAGGTATTATTCTTATCACTCTCATACATATTAGGAAATGGAGAGGAGAGGAGTTCAGGTAAGCTGACTATGGACACACAACGAGTCTGTGGTAGGGCTGGGATTTGAATCCAGGCATTCTGATTTAAAAGTTCAGGATCTTAATCAATATTCATTAGTACTCTGCTATCTATGGGAGGTAGTAAATTCTCCAAATTCTCCACTGTTTGAATACTCAGAATTTAGACAGTAGTACTGAAAAGGAATCTCCTTACAGCCAGGGGGCAGCAAATGATTGCTTTTCAACTATGCATATAGCAAATGGAAAAAACAAAAAAACACGCAGTGATAGCTTTTCTGTTTAATTGTAGTTAACAGGACCCAAAATAAGACAATGGACGTCTTCCCTGGTCTTTTCTTTATTCTTTTAGAATAAAATTACTTTTGTGCTAATGTTAACATTTATAAATATCAGTTTAAAATAATAAATTTAGACTACCTAATATCATCTTGATCTGAATGTTGATCTAAATATCAACATCATTGATATCTTTCCACTTTGATTTTATAATATTTTAAGATGCCAGAATGTGTGTTCCTTAAAAATATTTTAAATTCTGTTTTTGCAGCCAGAAAATGGAATAAGATGGGTACGGATGCTAATATATTTTTAATTAGCAACAGAACTTACAATTCAAATATATAAAATATTTTTACAAATATTAAAAAAGGAAAGTAGTAGTATGAAAAAAAATGACCACCAACTTACATATTTTTTATGTTTTCTAAGCTGTAAAAGGGTATATGGACTACATACTTTAAAGATTTGGGAGATAACTTTCGAGCATTTGAAAGGGATAATATGTAGGATAGCAGAATGGGGCATTTGGTCTTTAAGGAATGTTAATTCTTACAACTCATTAATTCTTACATAATTTAATGGGAAAGGCTTAAATCTAATTTCTCTAAATCAAATTGAAAGAACTGCAATTGTGACAGGATCCCTAGCATCCTGACATCAATGAGTTTAAAGGTGAGGAGATTCGTAATTCTTTATTTGCCGTCATGCAGACACTAATCCAAAGCGTGGAAGAGCGAAACCCTTGGGGAGGACTTAGGGTGACTCTGCCAGGGCAGCTGGTGCCCTGGGGAAGGTGGGGCAGAACCTGGGGAAAATTGCACACCCTGGGCTGCTGGGCGGAGGGAGAAGTCCCGGCTCCTGCTCAGCCCTTCTTCAGGTCGGGTTATGTGCTGCAGGGGCCAACATACCAGTCTCGCCCAGTCCGGGAGGTCTCATGGTGAGCCCTAAAATGACCCTGCTCTGAAGCATCTCCTCTCACGTGACCACCACCTGGGATCATTTCTTTTATTTAGAACAATTCTCTTACAAGCCATTTTTCGTGATTTTAAAAGAGTAGCCACAATGCTTTAAAAACAGGAAATACGCAAAACAGTAGGAAGGGAGAAGAGAGGACATCTTTCTACCACGGAAGCTACATGGGTGCTTTCCTAACACCTGATAACCATTTGCTTTGCACCAAGTGGAAAAGAACTCTAAGTAGCCATGAGGGGAAAAAGACACAGAAAAGGAAATATGCTTGAAAAGGAATTATACCACTAACCATTATTTATGCCTTAGGATAACTTCTTTTCTTGGTGAAGTTTCTTCAGAAGAGGAAAGATTCAGCCTTTCTCCCAGTCTTGTCCCCCAGGTCTTGCAAAGCCCTTCTTTGGGGGCCCTTCCCGTCTCTGTCTGCTGCTGCAGTCCCATGGGTGCTATTGCTGTAGCTGTCTTCATATGTCTAGTAATTGCCTGATTACTTGTCTTAGCCCCCATGTTGAGGCAAGGACCGTGTCCTGTTCATAATTGAATCTCCGAGACCCTAGCACATGCCTGGCATAGATTTCCTGAAAGAAAGGGAGTCCATAAGGGCAAGGAGGATGAGGGATGTTTGCCTAATGGGGAGTGGGGAGGCAGGCATGGATTCTGGAAGAGGGAGTGACTGTGGTAAAGTGGGAGGCTTGGAGCTGGCAGGGAGGGAGCCGCAAAGAGAGGAAGACATCTTATGATATTGCTCAAAGGTTGTTTTTTGCTCAAGTGAGAGAAAATAATTACCTGACTCTTGTGGATTCTCTTCTGATGCCATTTCCCTTACCCTTCCCATATCCATTTGTGGGGCATTAACATTTGACAAAAAATTTTTCCGTTTCTTTTTTCAACTAACAAATACATGAAGAAGTCCATATCACATATATGAAGGCAATCTCTATGCACAGGGAAGTATATATTTAGCATTTGTCCAAACATTTTTATGCTACAAACATAATGTTATAATTTATCATATCCATCTTTCATATACTTATATGTATTTATAAAAGTTTTAATATTTGCACATTTCCCCCTTTTTGGGTCCTAACCCAAGTGGGTTCCCTGGGTGCTGCTGCATTGGTGCACATACTTTGTACAGATGCCTTTCAGATTTGAGGTCACCCTGCCTCACTCTGCTTGCTGAGGCTGCCCAATTATGCTTTTATTTCCTTTTCTGAATTGTTGTGGAATGGTGCTTGTGCCTCTTTTCCAACTTTTAAAACCGTCTATTTGGTATTTGTTTTAGAAAAATCTGTATTCAAAGCCTCTTTACTAGATTTTAAGCTCTTTGAGCTTCTTCAGCTTTACATCCTCTGCGTGCTTACCTTTGCACGTGGCAGGATTCCTACCGCTTGGCCTTTGCACTTGCTGTTTGATTTGCTGGGAGGGTTTTCTTCCCACACTTCTGCATGGCTGGCTCCCTCACTCTCTTGAGATCTTCACTCAAAAATCACCTTTTCATTGTCTGAAACCCTCCTGCCCCACAGCACATTTCAGATCCCCTTTTCCTGCTTTATGTTTTTCTCCTTAGCACAAAATTTATCTAGCATTATGCATTTTTCACTCATTTATCTGTTTTATTTTCTGCCTAGACTATAAGTTCCATGAGGACAGAGATTTTTGTCTCTTTTGTTTATGAATGTCCCCAGTGTTTAACACCCAGTAGGAGATCAATAAATATTTAACGACTAAAGAAACAAATAGATAACAGCATTCAATAAACATAGCAGAAATGAATCCGAAGTATATAGGCGCTGGATCTGAGCCTAGAACTAATGTCAAGGGAAATGAGTGTTTTTTTCCCAACATGTGTGCAAAGGCACTTGCTAAATTAATTCACATTTACCTGAATCTGCTATGTTTATTAAAAACCAACTAATTGTTTCATTGGTGTTTACATATATATATACACATACATACATATATATGTATATATATATTTTTTAAATAAAAAGTGGGTCTATAAAGATTTCCAACCTGTTTCCACATAGCAAAGGGTCTTTGTCTCCTGGATTGCCAGAGAAATGATTATGCTTCAAAGACATCTGTTCAGCTCATCATTTTTGTTTCCTCCTGTGGCTTATACAATTGAGCCCATTGGTACATATTTGTTTACATAATGTGGCATATGGTATTGGTCAGTTCTGGCCATAGAAATGTCCTGAAGATTTGCAGTAGCATTGGGCTTCACAGTGTGGTTTTTGTCATTGAAAAATTAGATTCCTTTTCTGGAAAACAACTAAGTACTGAGCACGTTGACAAGAATTTTGAATAAAGATATTTAGATTTCTCATCCTGCTGCAAAATAGTGAGTTGCAAGAAGACTTAGTAAGTGAATACTACAGTGGTATTTCTTTTACTCATTGAAAATAAGATTGGATCTGGGAAAAATCTGGAGAACTTGGAAACCAGGACAAAATATGGAACACACTGGGATTTTTGGAAGAATTTGTAAAAATATAAAACAGAATAATTTCACTTTTCTTTCATTTGGAAAGTCCTCTTCTTGTAAGAGGTTCGCATTTTTTACTTTGGACTAAAAAAAATAAGAGAAATGTAGGTAGTCTTTGCATGGTTTTTGCTTCTGGAGCAAGAATATTTTATCTTTTAATTCTGCTCTCTTTTATTTAGTCTATTTCCCTCAACTTTAATTAAAATTCTTGATTTTGGCAAATCAAAAACAAGTAGTAAAGAGAGATTTTAGTCAAAAGAATTATTGCAAGAGGGAAAGAGACTATAGCATAAGGTCTTGGAGCATCTCAGGTATAAGGGGAAAGGGTGTTCCTTTTATAAGAGGAGAGAGTGAGGCTAGAAAGAACTGAGGTAGAGAAGTAAGAATAAAGAGTGGCATATAAGATAGAGGAGGAGAGAAGCTTGACCAAAGTTTGTTTAACAATTATTTTGCATCCATTGATCAAAGGAACAAATGATTAAGCTAACTATTTATGGGCCAAAGAATGGTAATTTGGAGGGTCTGCATTTGACCTTGTCACAGGTAAACAAAGGGCACATAAGTTGTATCCAAATCCTACGGAAAGGGTGGTTCTTGGCAGTGAGACGTTATGCAGAACACAAATGAAACACTTGGTTGAAGAATCATTTAACCCTTGTGTCTTCCAGCAGAAAGCTCAGGTGAAATTCTACATTGTTAGCTTCTAAACCTTGAAAGGATTCAGAAAATACTCTGACTTTGTTCTCTCTTTTTTATAGAAGGATTAATATGAAAACATTCAGATGGCTGTTAATTTTGACATTTGAAATATCCTTTCCAGGGTATTTCTAGAAAAAAAAAGGAGAATGTGTGAAGTATTTAATTCAAATTAAAAAGTGGAACTAAAAAGATGTTTTGGAACTTGATACTTGCAGATAAAGTACATCCTGGGGGATACCATTTGCTGGGTTGTATGGCAGCTGACTTGCAGAGGCACTGCATAGTTACACACACACACAAAAGAATATGAAGTGTAGGAGAAGATAAATCTTCTTTAGAACATTGATTAATGAAAATTAATATTTAGAAAGTTTACCATAAAGGTAAGCATTTAACACATTCTAAGTTATTTGCATTATAGGAAAATTAGACTGCTTATTGATCTACTAAGAAGTTTCATTCTACAATGAATGACAGTGTTGTGGCAGAAAATTGCATAAAGAGTTAAAGTAAAAAGATGTTTTCTTTGCTTATATTGTGTTAAAAGAGACCATGAAATATAAAATTTACGTTGTTGGTTTTTTTCAGAAATGCTGTACTAGATACACTGATATAGAGGTAATTGTCCATTTTATTTTTTCTTTTAGCTATGTAGTCATATTAAATTCTATTTTCCCTCAAAATGGTTCAAAAATGAGGAAAACGTAGAATTTTATTAAAGCTGCTGAAATTCTAAACATATGTAAAACAAAAACAGACTTGGGTTAGGGAAACTTGTGAGGAGTGTTTGGTAGGTGTGAACACCTTACAGGATAAATTTATTCTCACCGAGCCCTATCTGCGAGGAAACCTAGTACACTATGTGGGTTTTGCCACTCAGAGGCTAGATGACCTCAAGGGCACACCAATTTTCCTCCTTCAGCTTCCTCATCTGTTTAATATAGAGACTAGAGGGGCTGTAAGGATCACTTTAGTTTTAAATATTCATTGTATTTTCTCGAAGCCAGAAATCTCTTGATTTATAAAGGAATTGAAAAAAATACTGGATCATCAACAATGGCAGAAAGTTACATAAAGATACGAAGAACTGTTTCTACATTCATAGATGATTTCCAGTGCAGAAAGATTTGTAGGGGGTTTAATTAGGAAGGACAACAAGATAGAGAGAAGGGAAAGAAAGTAAATGGCATAGGAGAGAGTTTCTCTGTAAAGAGCCCTAAGTGCTCAGGGGGGAAATAGTTTTTGCTCATGACACTTTCCCCAGTCTCCTGCCTTCCTCCCTCCTTCCTTCCCTGGTATTTTTACAGGTTCACTGCTTTGCGTGGTGGCTCCCTCTGTTTCTGTTTTTCTTCTCTTCCTCCTCCTCAATCTCTGCGGAGTACTCCACATCTCACCAGGCAAGCCTCTTTCTAGTTTGCAGGCTGAATGGCACCTGTGCACAGCCTCACCACCTTCCCCCAGGGGCTCTGGATGAAATGGCTTCCGTTGCTGTTTCATTTCCAGACAGTAGATGTTGCTGGTTTACTGTTCAAAAGGTTTTTCCTACAGTCCATTTATCAGTGTTTGCAGGTTTCTTATATCAAATTCTATGTTGAACCACCTTAGAGTTGGATATGTTTGATTTTTACTTGTTTGTAATCACATCTTCTAGGCAGTAATTTCACAAATTTATGTAAAAAATGCAAACAGTGCTTCCCCATTTTATGTATTTCTGTAAAAGAGTCATTTTCTGATTTTGATGTGGCCGGTGGGAGGAACTAGCTCCTTGCCTTAAAGATCTTCATTAAATCATGCCATCCTCCATGAAGTATTGAGATGACACCTTTTGGAACCGAGAATTTAAAAAAAATGTATAATTAACAATATCTTCCAGCTAAACTTTTGCAGTTCTAGTACTAACATAGTTTTTAAAGAAACTTTTCAAATTGTATCACCCATTTAATTTTTATGCCTTTGTATATTTCCCTTTTTTTAAGCCAGGAGACAGCCTTTTATCTTAAAGGATATGACTGAGAGTCAGTTTTCTGGAAACAGTTTTCCATTTTTCCTCTAGTGCTGTGCCAATAAGCCAAACGGAACATTATATAGCAGATATACACATTTCCATGATAGACATACAAAATATACTGTCATCAGAAATATCTGCCTACCTTTTGTAAAAATTAAAAAATGTGCCTCCATCAGTGGTGTCTTAAGAATTTTCATGGAAGGGGCTGGGGCTATGGCTCAGCGGTTGAGCGCTTGCCTCGCATGTGTGAGGCACTGGGTTTGATCCTCAGCACCACATAAAATAAATAAAGATATTGTGTTCATCTACAACTAAAACAAAATATTAAAAAAAAAAGAATTTTCATGGAAAACAAGATTATGGAAAATTTGAAAGAAATTTGTCTTGTCATTAATAAATTAATATTTTTTCAATTCTAGTGATTGATGTTCCCAATATCCAATTTCATTTATTTCACTTAATGTAGATTTAAAAAAATAAATTCTTTTGGAGGGAGTGGGGGATGGGGATAGTATCTGAACAAATGCCATTTAAAGCCAAAAACCTTAATGTATAAATTGGAATAAAGAAGGTTTTAATTTTCATTAAAAGGTCTTTAAAACTCAGCTTTTCACAAAACTGTAAATCACATTGGCTTTTCTTGGAAATGTCTTTACTTGAAAAAAAAATGCAACAGTTCTTGGGGCTGTTATTTAAGAGGCTAACTGACACATATTTTAAGAGATAGGTTAAATTTTTAATGAATTCTGTGATTAGCATTAAAAAACACTTGAAGATTTCTCATATATGCTCAGATCTGGTGATTCTGTGCAGGTTATAATCTAGAAACGATCTCTGACATCTATTGCAACAGGGCGGTCCTGTCATTCCGCTGTTTCCTTCTTATTCTCCAATTACCTGAATGCCTTGGCATTGCACACAATGCCTCCCTGACTTGATGATGGATTTGTGTAGCTGTCCCTCCTAGATTTATTGCTTTGTTTGGGAATGAGCTGTTTCAGTAGCACAGGTCCTGCAGATCTTTCAGAACTAGCAAAAACTGTTCATCTGAGGCAAACTGTGAGTCCGCATGCCTGCAATTTTGACATTACGCAGGCTTTTTATTCAGCATAAAGTTAAAAATTCAAAACGACAACACGAATTTCTTAACTTCAGCCTACCTTTACTATATTGCTGTCTGGCAACAGTAAACCTATGATTTAGATTTCAAACTTAGTAAGTGAGAAATCATCTTTGTGAGCCATAATACACAAAGCAGCAGTTGCAACAATATCCTTCCACAATACATGTTAGAAAGAACATCACAGACACATTGCCAAAATTATTAATTTTTCTAGAAGGAAAACACATGAAGCAAATATGCCTATAGAACTAATACTTCATGCCTTGAAAATCACTCTAACTAGCAATAACATATAGTTGTTGAATTATATGTTCAAGACATTGGGATTCTTGTTAATTCATACTTTAACTGTTTTATAACTAGATTTCCTTGAGAAAAAAAAAACCATATCTTTAAAAGCTAAAGTTCTGAGAACTCAGAGACTTTTCTGGGAGCCAGATTGAGTTTTTTATACCTAAGAATGTGACAGGAAGGCTAAGAATACAGGTAATATTTCCTCTTTTTTCCCTTTCCCTTTCATTTTTCATAAGCATTCATTTGATAAAACAGTTTTGTTCAGATGTTTGGTCTTCAGTTTCAACATCCCAGACATAAATCAATCTTCTCTCTTCCAAACCATGATATGTCTTAATTTTATTTCTGTTTCTTCCTTCAGACTCAAAAATCAGTGTCCATTTGCAATCTTCCCTGTCGTTTGTTCATCTCTTAAACCTCTGTGGTTGCTAAATTCTTCCTCTGAAATGTTTCGTCTTTGGGGTCATTAAAATAAATGCTGTAAACCTCTCACCCTTACAAAGGATTGGGCAGGCCAACTTTAAAGTAGTCCATCTACAAGACTTTTTTTTATCTTTTCTTGTCTAGAACTTACATCTTAGACCCTGTTGCTAGTAAGAGCAGACACAGACTTTGCTGGTAGTTTTTAAAAACCTGAGGCAGCTGGCCAGATCATTGCTGCAATGTTGCCGGGCACCCCACCTCCTTCTCTGGTCATTTCATCTCTTGGCCTTTGTTTTTGCCATCTCTGCTCTAGTTTTGTTTGTGGCTGCACAAATTCAGTCATTGCAGTCACAATGCAAGTCCCCAATGCTTCATCGTCTCCCAAAAAGCAGCCACGTGGCCCTTTTCCTGTTGGAAATTCTTTGCTGGCATCTCTAAAGAACATTCTGTGACCTTCCTGTATTCTTTGGACTCATGTGACCAATTGCTATGTCTTCAAGAATATTTCACACTCATGAAGGCTGAGGAGAATGTTGGTCATCTTCTGCAGATCACCTGGTATGAGTTTGTTGCTGTTGATGGCTTTGTCGTCTCCCTCAGGATTCTGATGATTGCTTTTTTCAGTGCTCCCACATAGGAGACCATAAGTTGAGGGCTCCTCCCTAATTCAGAGAGAGGACTGGCTTGTGTTCTAACAGTGCTTTTACTGTTGGCATTCCTGAACAGCTTTATTGAGAATGTAATTCACATACCATAAAATTTACTTGTTTTAAATGTACAAATCAATGCAATTCGTTGTATCTACAGTTGTGTAAGCTCCACCACTTTCTAATTGTGGAATATTTCCATTACCTCTCAAAGAAACCTTGTACCCATTTTCTTTTACCGATTGCTTGGCATTTAGCACTCCAATATTTTAAAATAGTGGATACTACAGAACATTTCTATTTATTGGTATGACTGTTGATGTCAGAGAATGCTATTAACCAATTCACTACTCATGAATATTTAAAGCTACTTGGTTAGGCATTGTAGTTTTAGATTTTTTTTAAATGCATCAAATTCCAATGTATAAAAGCATTTGCTACTTATAAATTACAGATAATTTTTTAAAAGTGAGAAATATATCAATAGGACAACTAATTAGACTATCTTGCTTGGATAGATGAATCCAGTCAATTTTTAACAACACTGGTCAAAATAATTATTTCTTTTTTTAAAATTTTGTTACCAGGGATTGAACACAGGGGCTCTTTACCACTGAGCCACATCCCTAGCAGTTTTTAATATTTTATTTAGAGACAGGGTTTTGCTGAGTTGTTCAGGGATTGCTAAGTTGCTGAGGTTGGCTTTGAACTCTCGATCCTCCTTCCTTAGCCTCCTGAGCCACTGGGATTACAGGCATGTGCCACCACATGCAGTGGCCATTTCATTTAAGATTGTCAAATAGTCTGTGTGGATACAGTCTTATACCTGTATTGATTAATTAAAAAATTGGTGGCAAAGAAATAGAACCTAATGTAACTAAGAATTTGAAAGGAGCATCACTTTGGTACCCAGCTATGTGTCTAACTCCAGAGTTCAGTGTTCTCAAAAATTGACATTAGTCATTTAAAGTATTTTATTAAACAGATGAACTTGGTTTAGCAAGTAAAGGCGTCAATCGATAGATGACAAATAAGGAGTCATAGTTAATCTCGGTACTTTATGCACCTGTGACTACTTTTAGCATTTGCAAACCATTATTGAGAGGCTGACATCTTGATATTTCTTTATTTCTTCTTTACTTCTTTATGGTTTTGTGAACAGGCTTTTGAGTTTACCTTCTACATATTTCTTGACTTTGTCCTCCTATGTCATTGCCCAGCTCAAGCCTTTGTTGATTTTTGCAGTACAATCTTTTTTTTTTTTTTTTTTTTTTTTTGGTACCAGGGATTGAACTGAGGGGCACTCGACCCCTGAGCCACATCCCCAGCCCTATTTTGTGTTTTATGTAGAGACAGGGTCTCACTGAGTTGCTTAGTGCCTCGCCATTGCTGAGGCTGGCTTTGAACTCGCGATTCTCCTGTCTCAGTTGCAGTACAATCTTAACTTGTATTTCTGCTCCCACTCTTGAGTTCCTTCCCCACTAACTCCACACCACATCCACATGACCCCTTGCAACCAAATCCATCCACATCAGTTCAGTGGCCCTCAATATGCTCTACCAGAAGGGTAACAAAGGCCACAGTTGTAAAACCATAGACAAACCTTCCTTATCCTGGCCTCTGCTTATACATTGTTCCCATTTCCTGTCAATCTCTGCACATTTGATGTTCTAATAACATTTTCTAGCTGGATAGTTCTCTGTATACCCTAGTTTTTCATGCTTCTCTTCAAGCAGTTAATTTTTCTTGTGATATCTATCCTTCGATGTTTCTATGCATAGATGATTTTGATTCATTTTTAAAAAAAAGCTCAGGTTGTTATCTTTTTCAGAAAATCTTTCCTTGACTGCAGGTTAGGTGAAGGGCCCTTCTTCTATATTCCTGTGTGTGTGTGTGTGTGTGTGTGTGTGTAGGTGTAGATGTATGCACCTGTGCTGCTATCCTACCTCCTCTTACAAAACCAGCAGTATTCAATCATGGGGCTCCATCATGACTACTTTTATCATGTCACGCATCTTAGCATTGTGAACTAACTAGGGTAAGTGTTCTCCACTGGTGCACAAATTCCTTGATGGTAGAGAACATGCTTTAATTATCTGTGTGTTCCCAGTGTTTGGCAGGTAGTGAGTATTTTATTCAGGTTTCCTGACCTGATGTGAACTTTGTTGAATAAATGAGTGAATTTCTTGGTTCATGGATCATTTCCATTTTTTTTGTAATTTTTTTCCCTAAATGTTTCTGTATCTCAATTTTGTCACTCTAATTTTCAACTAATGTCTTTCTAGAACTTTATGGGCACAAAAACCCTTTTCATAATATTAACGAGAGTGGATCAAGCCTGATCTTAGGATGAAAAATGATAACTGAAAGTCTGTGGTGTATTTATTTTTTATTTTTAAAATAGTTGTAGATGGACACATTATCTTTATTTTATTTATTTATTTTTATGTGGTGCTGAGGATGGAACCCAGTGCCTCATATGCAGAAGCAAGCGCTCTACCACCAAGCCGCAACCCCAGCCCTGTGGTGTATTTCTTAAAGGAGCCATAATGGCCTTGGGCTAAAATGCTTTCAGAGAGTTGTAGTATCAAGCTGATATTAACTCTTAATGTGTTTATATTTGCTTTTTGATCAGACCTTCATCCACCTTAAAATTATATAAAATATTGATTATTATAATTACCACTCTTTCATTTGTCAAGTATTTACTATATGCTAATCTTATATAAGGCTTTTCACATTTATTATACTTAAATATCCTGTTGAAAAATGCAGGAGGAACTATTATTCTCATTTTAAATATAGGAAGACTAGATCTCAGAGAGGTTAAGTTGCCCAAAGTTACATAGCTTTGAGCTGCATAACTAGGATTCAAATTCAACGGTTTTGCGCTCCAAAACTAGGCTCTATGTCTAGGCTCTATGTCTCCTGGAGAGGCAATTTCTGAAAGAATGAGCTGCAAAGTAATTGTGAGTAAGGAGGTAGAGAGGGAGCAAGCTATAACTGGGCAGCACTTGGAAAGGAAAGGACAAGACTTGAATAATAGGTCAAGGTTGGGGTATGGAGTGGGTGTCCTGGGGAAATGTCCTAAAATTGTAGAGGAAACTGCAAAGGGAGATGAGAGTCTGCTAAAGGAAGAATACCCAGACCTCAGTTTTGCCAGTGCCTGACTGTAACAGTAAATATTTTGGCAGTTATTATTCATCACATGAACTAGGAAAACTCTGCTTAGAGGAACTCTTCCCCTTCCCTATAAGATAAACACCTTACCCCCAGAAAGCAATGAAAGTGGAAAAATAGAGAAAGGACATGTGAAATTAAAATTAAAGGAATTAAAGAAAAATATGTATAGGTTAGCAAAAAAAAAAAAAAAAAAGACAAAAGATAAAGAAATAATTAAATGGAGCTGAGACTAATCACCAGATAGTTTTCTAAGTCAACTGTTTTAGGGGCTTAAATTAAATATTCACTATTTTCAATAAACCCATTTGGGTTGATTATAACTTAAATATTTACAAAATCTGCAATTGTCATTCTTTTTTATGCCTTATGATTTTTGTGAGGTCTGTTTTCTATTGATAATAACACAATACCATAGATTGGGCAAGTTAAAAAGAAAAGTGTATTTTTGGCTAACAGTTCTGATCTAAGATCAAGGATCCACATCTGGTGATGGCTTTCTTGCTGGCAGAGTTCCAAGTTGGCATAGGGCATCAAATGGCAAGAGATAAGGTGTGTGTGTGTGTGTATGTGTGTGTATGCGCATGTGCTGCTATCTTCTCTCTTCTTATAAAGGCACCAGTATTTAATCATGGGGATTCCACTGTGATGACCTTGTTCAATCCTGATTACTCTTCAAAAGCTCACCTCTAAGCCCTATATTTGGATTATATTTTCACTTTCTTAATATCTTTCAATAGTGATTAAATGTCAACATGATTTCTGGAAGAGACAATCAATATTGGAACAATAGTAGTTCCCATTTTGCCAACATTTGAGCAAACTTTTTAAACCGAAATGGAAAAATAAAATCCCATAGATTTTAGCATGTAGAAATGACCTATAATTTTATCTATAAGCTTTGGACATGAAATTTCAGTTTTGAAATTAATATTATTTGTGAAAATTGTGTATGGATATGTGCCATTGTTTGGACTGAAAGTCAGTGGGGTGCCAAAGGGGGACACCAAGCTTGCCTGCTACCACCTTCCTCCATGGGCAGCTGTGTGTGGGTTTACACCACTGCCAAGACTAGGAGTGTTTACAGTCATTATATATTGTTGGACGTTTCCCCTAAACACTATGAAGTGACCCTTTTGTTTCTTTTGATTATGGTTTGAAGTCTATTTTGTCTTGATATAAGTGGCTATCCCTGCTTACTTTCAGTTAACTTTACATGGTATATCATTTCCCATCCTTTCACCTTCAGTCTGTGGCTGTCTTTGCCTGTAAGGTGCAGCTTTCATAGGCAGCTATGGTTGAGTCCTATTTTTTCATCCAATCTGACAATCTGTGTCTTTTGATTGAAGAGTTTAGACCATTTACATTCAGTATCATTCCAGAGATGATTTTTTCCCCTGCCATTTCAATTTATTTCTAACAATTAAGACTTGCTTCTCCTTTAATTGACTATCCTTCTAGTGCAATTCATTCCTATTCTGGTCTTTTTTTTTTTTTTTTTTTCATTTCCTCTGCATGAAATAATTTATTCTGTATGTTCTGTAGTGTAGGCTTAGCAGTTTTGAATTCTTTTAGTTTCTGCTTATCATGGAAGGTTTTTATTTCATCTTCAATTCTGAAGGAAAGTTTTTATGAGAATACAGATTTGAACCAAATTAGGAAACCAATGTGTATATGAATGAGAAATTCAGCAAAGAGATAGTTTGAAATAGAATCAGATAGAAATCTTGGAAATAAGTGCAATAAGTGAAATAAAAATAAAATTGAAAGTCTCAGTGACTGATTAGATCAAGCAAAAAAAAATCTGGATTTGAATACAGAACTTTTGAAATACCCTAATCAGATTAAAAGAAAGAAAGAAGAAAGAAAGAAAAGGAAGAAAAATATGAAAGAATGAATACAGACTTTGAGACCTTTGAAGCATCATTAAATAAAAAATATTTTCAGTTTGTGGTTCCCAAAGGGGAAGAAAAGGGGAAAGGTATAGAAAATCTATTGAATGAAATAACCTCTAAAAATTTCCCAAATATTGGGAAAGATAAGGACATCCAGATACAGGAGGCTCATAGAACCCTAAATAGACATGACCAGAAAAGATATTTACCATGGTGTATTGTAGTTAAACTGTCAAAAGTACAAGACAGGGCTGGGGTTGTGGCTCAGTGGTAGAGTGCTTGCCTCGCACAGGTGGGGTATTGGGTTCGATCCTCAGCATAACATAAAAATGAATAAATAAATAAAGATATTTAAAAAAGTATGTGGCATAGAAAGAATTCCGTAAATTTTGAGAGAAAACATGAAATTACATTTAAGAACACCTCCATTAAACAGCAGCGTTCTCAGCTATGTTAGTTGGCTTTCTGTCCCTGACAAAATTTGTGAGATAAACAACATTTATGGAAGAATGGTTTATTTTGGCTCATGGTTTTAGAGGTTTCAGTCCATGGTTACTTGGTCTTGTTGATATGGGGCCTTTGGCAAGGCAGCATATCATGGACGGGGGTGAAACAAATCTGCTCACCTCATAGGGGTCTGAAAGGAAAGAAAGAGAGTGGAGGGGTCAGGGTGCCAATATCTCTTGCAGGAGCACTCCCCCAATGACCTAACTTCCTCCTACTAGGCCCCACCTCCTAAGAGTTCCACCACCTCCCAATAGTGCCATAGGCTGAAGAAAAAGCCTTTAACACCAGCCTTTGGGTGACATTTAAGATTCAAACCACAACATCAGCAGAAACCTTACTGGTCAGGAAGGAATGGAATGACAAATTCCAAGTCCTAAAAGAAAATATCTGTCAATCAAGAATACTATATACCACAAAGCCATCCTATGGAAATGAAGAACAAATAAAGATTTTTTTTTTTTTGGCACCAGAGATTGAACTCAGAGCCACATCCCCAGCCCTATTTTGTGTTTTTATTTAGAGACAGGGTCTCACTGAGTTGCTGAGTCTGGCTTTGAACTCGTGATTCTCCGGTCTCAGCCTCTCCAAGTGCTGGAATTACAGGCATGCACCACTGTGCCCAGCTCAAATAAAGATTTTTTAAGACAAGAATTCATCACCATCAGACAGGCTTTACAAAAGATGCTTAAGAGTTTCCTGTACCCAGAGGGAAAGAAAGATAACTATCAGCATGAAAGCATAGATAAAACATACTGGGAAAGTAGATATGCAAAAGAGAAATAGAAAAAAAATCGAATCTTATTAATATAATACACTACCAAACCACAAAAATGTATAAGAGAAAGAATACAGCAAAGGAAATTCAAAATAAATACAAGAAATTTAACAAAGTGACAGGAGTAAGTTCTTACAGATCAATAATAACCTTGAATGTAAAATTACTAAGTTCTCCAACTCAAATATATGAGCTGAATGAAATATGGATACCAAAACAAGACACAGTGATAATTCTGCCTGGAAGAAACTCACCTTACTAGTTAGCACAGAGACTGAAAGGGAAGGGATCGAAAATGATATTCTCTGCAAATATGAACCAAGGGCAAGCAAGATCAACTATTCTTACTAGATAAAATAGCCCTAAAAAATGTAAAAAGAAATAAAGGTCACTGTGTAAGTACCAACTGGAAAAAATGATAACATTTGTAAATGTTTATGTACTTAATGCCAGAGCACCCAGTTTTATAAAACAAACATTAAATCTAAAGGGAGAGACAGGATTCAATACAATAATAGTGAGAGACTTCATTCAATATACCACTTTCATCAAAGGACAGATCATCCATACAAAAGGTAAACAAAGAAATATCAGAGTTAAAGTATACTTTAGATTGAATGGATTTAACAAACATTTGCAGGACTTTCCATCCAATACCTAAAAAATGCACATTCTTTTCATGGGCACATAGAACCTTTTCTAGAATAGACCATCGATTAGTCCACAAACATGTCTCAACAAATCCAAAACAATTGAAATTTTATCATTTTTCTTTTTTAGCCACAATGGAACAAAACTCAAAATAGACAACAAAAGAATCTTCCTAAATTTTACAAATTTTGACACTTAGCAACATGCTCCATGCTATTGAACAAGTAATGTGTAACTGAAGAAATCAAAAAGGAAATTAAAATATTTCTTGAAACAAACAAATATGGAAACACAGCATATTAAAACTTATGGAATACAGCAAAAGCAGTACTAAGAGGGAAATATATAGCCATAGACATTAAAAAATAGAAAGATTTCAAATAAATAATGCATCTAAGGACCTAGAAAAGTGAGAGCAAACCAACCCCAAATTTAGTAGAAGTAAAGAAACAACAATATAGATTTAAAATATTCAAAAGATCAATGAAACCAAGAGTTTTTTTTTTGAAAGATAAAATTAACTAAATTTTAATTAGACTAATAAAAGACTCATATAAAATTGGAGATGAAAAAGGAGAGTTTACAATTGATACCACAGAAATACAAAAAGTCATTAGGGATTATTAGCAACAGTATATGCCAACAAATTGGAAAACCAAGAAGACATGGATAAATTTCTGAATACATAACCCAACAAAAGAAAATCATAAAGACATAGAAAACCCAAGCAGACAATAACAAGTAATACGATTGAATCAGTACAAAAGTCTCCCAACAACAACAAAGTCCGGAACTGGATGGCTACATTGCTGAATTATATCAAACTTCTAATAATGTCAGTTCTTCTCTAACTTGCCAAAAAATTAAAATAAAGAGAATTCTTCCAAACACATTCTAAAGACCAGCAGTATGCTGATACCAAAACGAGACAAGGACACAACAGAAAACAAAGATGTAGATTAGAATATCTCTAATGAACATAGATGCAAAAATTCTTAATAAAACACTAGTGAACTGAATGAAAAAGATCATTCATTATCAACAAGTAAGATTTATGCCCAGACAAGCAAGAATGGTTCACCATGCATAATATCAACAAAATAAAAGGCAAATTATGTAATTATCTCAATAGATACAGAATATTCAAAAAAAATTCAACATTCCTTCATGATACATATTCTGAACAAATTAGGTGTAGAAGGCAATACTTCAACATAATAAAGGACATATTTAACAGTCTAGCAGCCAATATCATGCTGAGCTCACATTCTAAGATCTGGAACAGGACAAGGATGTCCTCTCATTCTAATTCAACATAGTTCTGGGAGTCCTAGCCAGAGCAATTAGGCAAGAGAAAGAACTAAATGGCATACAAATAGGAAGGGAGGAATTCATTGTCCCTGTTTGCAAGGTATGATTCTACATATAGAAAAACCCATTGATTCCACTAAGACTATAAAAACTGGTTAAGTTCAGTAAAGTTGCCAGATATAAAACCAATAGACAATATACTGTTCATTGAAAGTGCACATAAAGATGTTTAATATGAAGAATGTAATCTGCTTATAATTTTGTGCAAAGTTAGAAAAATTATGATTGTAATAATTTTTTTTCTATTTGCCTCAACAAATATTTTCAGTGAATAGTGTGTACAGCTTCTGAAAATTTGTTTTTTTTCTGTTATGTTTGATAACATGTATTTAAA
>PVHX01000247.1:276347-317739 GCA_004024805.1 Geosciurus inauris | reverse complement strand
CAGTAGCCTTTTTGATACCAATAATGAGACTGCTGAGAAAGAAACTGTGAGAGGGATCCTTTTTATAATAACTTCAAAAAAAACCAAAACAAGACAAAAGCAGCCCTAAGAATAGATTTAGTCAAGGAAGTGAAAGACCTCTACAATGAAAATTACAGAACTCTAATGGAAGAAATTGAGAACATAAAAAATGGAAAGACCTCTCATGTTCATGAATTGTAATAATATTTTACATGTTTATAGTACCCAAAATAATTTACAGCTTCAATGCAATCCCTATCAAACTTCCAATGACCTTTGCAGAACTAAAAATAACAATTCTAAAATTCATATGGAAGCACAAAAGACCTCAAATAGCCAAAGCAATCTTGAGCAAAAAGAGCGAAGTTGGAGGTATCACACTGCCTTACTTCAAATGTACTACAAAGCATTAATAATTAAACAGTGTTGGCATAAGAACAGACACACACAGACCAACAGAACAGAATAGAGTGCATTCACAACCAATTGATTCTTCCCAAAAGCACCAAATCAACAACAACAACAACAACATCAACAAAACACAAAAAACATCAAGAAAGGACAACTTCTTCAACAAATGGTGCTGGGAAAACAATATTCACACACCAAAGATTGAAACTTGACCCTTATCTCTCACCCTGTACAAAAATAAACTCAAACTGGATCATGGACCTATCTATAAGACCCCAAACTATGAAGCTACTAGAATAAAACATAAGGGAAACACTTGAAGACATTGGTATAGGCAGTGATTTTTTGGATAAGACCCCAAAGGCACAGGAAATAAAAGCAAAATAGACAAATGAGATTATATCCAACTAACAAGTTTCTGCACAGCAAATGAACCAAAACAATGAAGAGATGCAGAATGGTATTTTTTTTTTCAAATTATTCATCTGACAAAGGATTAATCTCAGGATACATAAAAATCTTAAAAAATACACTAACAATATATCTCAAATAATCCAATAAAAATGGGCAAAGGATAAGAACAGATACTTCTCAAAAGAAGAAATTCAGAGTCAACGAATTTATGAAAAAATGCTGAACTTTATTAGTTTTAAGGTAAGTTCAAGTCAAAATTGCAATGAGATGTCATCTCACTCTGGTTAGAATGGCTATTATTAAAAAGACAAAAACTAACAAATGCTGGTGAGTATGTATATAAGAGGAAACTCTCCTACACTGTTGGGGAGAATGTAAATTAGTAGTCATTATGGAGAGGAGTATGGCAGTTGTTTAAGAAATCAAACATAGATCTATTACATGACCCATTGTCCACTACTGGGTATATATTCAAAGAAAATGAAATCCACATATCAAAGAGACATTTGCATGCCCATGTTTCTTGATGCAGTATTCACAATAGCTAACGTATGAAATCAACCTACATGTTCAACAGATGAATGGATAAAGAAAATGTGTACACACACACACACACACACACACACAGAATGGAGTATTATTTAGCCATAAAAAGAACGCTATGCTATCATTTGCAGCAAAATGGACAGAGCTGGAGGACATTATGTTAAGTGAAATTAGTAGAGGTGAAGACAAATTCTGCATGTTCTTTCTTATAAGTGGATGTTAAAGTTGATTGGAATGTATAGCAGTGATTACCAAAGGCTGGAAGGATCTGAGGAGAGGAGATATGTGAGGTTAGATAATTAGTACTCAAAACCAGTTAGATAGATGTGGTAAGTTCTAGTGTTCTACGGAGTAGTGGGGTGACTATATATATTTTATGAATAATTGGAAGAGAGGAACTTGAATTCTTCAACAGAAAGTAATGATAGGGAGATGAAAACATTGATTGCCTTGACTTGATCAGTACATATTTTATACATTTATTGCAATATCACAGTATGTCTCATAATATGTATAGTTATGACTTGTTAATCAGAAAATTTTAAATGTGTTTAAGGAAATGGAAATGTTAACTGCTTGATTTAATTATTACACACTGCATACAAGTATTAAATTATCACAATGTACCCCCTAAATTTGTATAACTAAAATAATAATTTAAAAATAAAATAAAAATTTAAATAATTTGTGAAAGTTGTTTAATGACTCGGTTCTAGAACTTTTACAATAAATGAATTTCTTTTTTCTTTTTGGTACATAGTTAAGTTTCTGGTAGTTGAGTTTCTGTCTAATATGAGGAAAAATTTGAGTTAATGCTCTTTTTGAAAATTAAAAAATAAATAAGCATATTGATAAACTATGTTTTGGGGAAAACCATTGACTATAATGGTGAATTACAATTTAAAATAAGACTTAATTGTCATATATGTGTGTGTGTGTATTTTATATATATATACATATATATACAGAAAATTATACTCAGCCACACGCTTTTGCCTTTAGATACATATCTATACAAAATAGTACTTTGTAAAAATAGTTTATTTTAAAATGAGACAAAATTTAAAAATTTGAATCAGGAAAATCGAGTAACAGGAAGGATGAACTTCCTCTGACCTGGGATAAATGAAAAAGTGATTTCAACCAAAAAATAACGTTTTTCCCTGCAGAGCAGGGAGATAATATATGGAGACACCTTTGCAGCATTCAGACGTGTGCTTTCGGGATGCTACCAGATGTTATATGTGCTCCAGGAGACCTTGCATAATTGGGTAGGAAGTGTGGAATATGCTGCCTGAGTCTCTGACCAGGAGGGACTGTGGGCCAATAGGAGAGATTGCTGTGTAAATCAAGCACACACAAAGTTGCTGTAAGGGGAGGCCCAGGAGTCCCCAGATACTTGCATTAGTTTACACCATCAAACAGGAGGCAAGGTTAGTTGGGGTGGGGAGAACCAGGTCCAAAACTTATTCCTAATTCCTTCCTTGTCTGCTTCCCTGAGGATGTTAGAAAAGGCATGCAAGGAAGAAATTCAGATTGTGCAGCATTTGATTCAACTAAGTTTCAGAACATAATGACATTACTGAATGGCTAGGAATCCATTATATGTTATTTCTTTTTTTAGTGTTCATTACAAATGGGCTGATTCTTTCATCCCTTTCCTTCTCCTTTCCTTCCTTTTTTTTAGCTGTCAAACATTCATTTGCATTATCATTTTACTATGAGCTAATGATGAAATAAGGCAGTGTCTTAGCCCACAAGGGACATGTGAATGGAAGTTAACATACACGGCTTGTGGAATTCAGTCTACTGAGGAATAGTGTCAGTATATTAGTAAAAGAAAAAACTAACTTTATTATTACACATTGAACAACTGCTATGCAAGAAACCAACAGAGTGGAATGATAGATGATAGTGCCAAGGAGACAACTACTTAAGGTGGTCAGGGAGAGCAGCCTTGAGGAGGGGATGTCAACGTTCAAACTGAAGGTGAGGAAGAACCAGCCATTCAGAGAGGGAGCAGAAAATCCAAGCAGAGCAAAGAACTTTAGCAAAGACCTTGAGGCCTAAACTTTTCGAGATGCAAAGGATCTTGGTATTTCCAGGTACAGAAAGAAAAAGATTTTCTTATACAGGCGGAGCTTTTGTAAGCAAGACAGAGAGTATCACAAACCAGGAGGATGGGTAGGTGCATGTTAGATTTTGCAGGGTCTTTTAAGGTGAGGCTTGGGTTTTCTTTGAAATGAAATAGGTAGCCCTTCAATGAGCTTAGGTGAGAAATATAAGCTATCATATGTTTTTTTGTTTTTGTTTTTTTTGTACCAAGGATTGAACTCAGGGGTGTTTGGCCACTGAGCCACATCCCCAGTCCTATTTTGTGTTTTATTTAGAGACAAGGTCTCACTGAATTGCCTAATTAGCGCCTTGCTGTTGCTGAGGCTGGCTTTGAACTTGTGATTCTCTTGTCTCAGCCTCCCAAAATGCTGGGATTACAGGAATGTGCCACCATGTCCAGCAAGCTATTGTATGTTTTGAAAAGAATGCTGGGGCTGCTGTATAAGCAAGAGGGGAGGAGAAGCAAGGAGAGTGGGCTCCTGCTCTGGTCTGGGTTAAAGACAGTGGCTGTGCCAGCGGCTGACAGAGGAGCAGCAGAGTAGGAAGGGAGCAGTAGAGTGGAGTTGGGGCAGACTGTGCCCCAGGAATTGGCGGGGCTAAGTGTAGCAGCTGTTCTTTTTCTTGTCCTTCCCCCACTGTCTGGGAAGCCTTCTGCCTTACTGACTACCGGTCTAATAGTAATTGGAAATCACTAATCTACAGAAGGTAGGAAAGAATTGGATTGAAAATTTCAGACACAAAACAATGATTTGGCTGAACTGATCACATTACTTAATGGTTGGACCTGTACTTCCTCTAAAGTTAGGATTCTAGTTTACCATATTGAAGAAGACAATTTTTGATGATGTAAATGTGTTTATCAAGGTAGATAAAACTATTTGCCACATGTTTTATTTAAAGTGTTCCATGGAGGAAATAATTTCTAAATCCTTGACTTTCAATTTCATGATTGATGTCTCATGATTGAAAGTCAAGATTGAGGGGACAATACAAGGGAAAAGGACATCAGGAGCAAGAAAGAAGGCTCTATCCATTGGTGGATAGAGCCAATGTTTTAATGACACAAAAATGAAAATAGATCATGTTGCCCTGCTTGATCTCATTTCTTTTTAAACTATACCCTTTTTTAAATGAAATATTTGGAAGGTGAAGACAATGGCTTTGTGCTTTGGGGGCCTTAGGCAGGGTGTGCTTCTGTATTTAATTTGCTGCAGTAACACATGCCCTGATGGAGCACAGGCTTGATTATTATAATTCTCTTTTAGTAGGACTTCCAGCAGGGCTTTTCTGTCACTTGCTGTTCATGCAGAATGCAGCAGCACATCTGCTGGCTGATTTGAGAATGGGCAATCATATTACCCCATCCTGTATAATTTGATATGTGTGGGTCACTGAGGACTCCGGCAATGTTTCTTTGTCTCTCCTCCCCCCCCAACTCTCTCTCTCCCTCACTTTTTAAAGGAAGAAAATTACATTTCCTCTGTATCCATGCCTATCTATTTTTTCACAATCATTTATCTTTTCTTAGGGAGAACCGGGTGGCATTTTACCTACTCTTATGTCATATGTCATTTTAGGCTAAAGATATCCATGCTGTTTGTAATTTGAAGGACAAGAAAAAAGGTGGTGGTGGAATAATAAGGTTGTGAGGCACTGTTTTAATAAATTTTATTTCTATTTAATCAAAGAGGTTTAAATTCCATGAAGGAATGAAGTCAAGTCCTGTCCTATCCTGACCTATCCTATCCCATTCTGTTCCTTCCCATTCTGTTCTCTGATTCAGCGATTCTCAAGCCTGGCAGCAACCTGTAAAGCAGAGACAGCCATTCCTGATGTTGCAGCTTTGCATGTGGTTGTGACTCAAGTAGTCAATGCATACTGGGAAAAGCTGTGGATGCAGAGGCAGAGAAGTCAGGAACCACTAACCTGCAGATCTCTCTGGACTTCCGGGTGCCTCTCTGGAGCTCTAGATAGGTATTGGACCTGTGGTTTCCTTCACTGGCAAGTGCACTGCGGTTCAATTGGGCATGGGGCAAGAGTGATAGGTGGCTCAAATGGTGGTATTATACCCACCTCAGCACCTGAGGAGGTTGAGGTGGGCTAGAAAGAATATTTATTTAAGGGACTTCAATAATATCTATTTCCTAAACACTCAGAATTCTTTATGGCCTCCTATACATTTACTTTCCTTATTCCTTGGTACTTTCACTTGCTACAGTCAATGCTAGTCTAATTTTTCAAAAGTCAAGCACAAATTTTAGGGAGGAAAGAGAACCCATGTGGAAACTGTAATTTTCATGATTAGAGTTTGGTGTAATTTACCGAAGGTAAATTACTAATTTGGATAACTAAACCATCCAATGGTGACCAGGGTGTAGGCAGGGGTGAAAACCCTAAACTTGAGCCTTGAAGCACAACTCTCTTATTAGTGTCTCTGTGGGTAGATGATTTTGCTTCTATGGTCTTCAATTTCTTTGTGTATGAAGTATGGATAATCATATCGCTCTCCATTTTGCTGTGAGGATTAAATGAGATGATAATTGTGAAGTTCCTTCCAATACCTTTTCCTGCCTCCTTCAAGATGAATCTTGAATTCTATCTATTTGGAAACCCTCCCTGACTAACCACACACTCAATATGATCCAATTTTTAACGTATTGCTATACACTACTAATTAAATTTATCTTTTATATTTTTAACAAGTCAAGATAGTTTTTAAAGTCTTTGAGAGCATAGCACATAGATTCTAACTTTTGGTGCAGGCTGTTAAATCTAATAGGGTGAATTGTACATGAGCCACACTTATCAGAGATTTGTCCATTGATAACTGGAGTAGTCTGCTGATCTTTTAAATTGAGGAGCTCCCCTAGTGATATTCATAGGGAGCTCTATATAAATCACTGTGAAATGTCTACAGGCTTTCTCCAAAGGATTCAGCACTTCTCCCAGAGACTGGAACAAATTATGTACTTGGGAGAATTTGCCTGCCACAAAAGATGGCAACAGAGCACAAGAAGCTATGGGAAAGAATTTCCTTGGAGGATTTTCTCAAATGCACCACTCCCTTTGATAGTTCTGCTTCCAACTGTAGTATGATTTAATAATGACAATGACAATGATGATAATAATAGTGATAGGATGGGGGTGACTAGCACTCAAAATTTTTACTGTGTGGCAGAACCAGGTCAAAGAATTTACAAACATTATCTCATGTGATCCTCACAACAACCCCATTAGCTAGGAATAGTTATGATCCTTTAATAGATGAGGAAACTGAGGTTCAGAGACATTTGAATTTTTGTCAAGGTCACAAGTAACTTCCTCAGGGTCCCAGAGATAGTGGATCTCAGTGTGTAGAAAATGGGAAGGGTGGCTCCAATGCCTTGCTTTGGATTGTGCCTATGCTGTAACAAGCCTACTGGAATGTATAAAATAAATATATGCACTCGTACATATGTGCATATGCATACATACATATTTTGTGTACAGCTATTTTGTGATAATCTAGAAGGAAAGGATCATTAATTTTTTTTAAAATATTTTTTTAGTTGTAGATGGACACAATATCTTTATTTATTTATTTTTATGTGGTGCTGAGGATCGAACCCAGTGCCTCATACATGTGAGGCAAGCGCTCTACCACCGAGCTACAATCCCAGCCCCAGGATCATTAATTTTTGATATATTTAATTCTATACATAGAATACATTTTAAACTCATTATTATTTTTCCTATTCTTTGAGTTTGATCTTTCTCTTTTGTGACACAGTTTTGTCCTTTCTGCCTCCTTTTTTCCTTCCTTCTGTCCTTCCTTTTAATAAATTGTCAAAGCAGATAGAGAAACACTCTTTGTAATTGGTATAGAGACCAGATCAGTGATCATGTGATTTTAGTAAACTATTCAAGTACTATGAGAAAGTTGTGAATTGTTCTCTTTCAGATTGTTTTGTCTTTTAAAACATAAAGTGCTATATCTGAAGATATATCTTATTCAAATACAGTGAAAGTAATGTGTAAGAAACTAACACAGACTTCCTTAGAGTAAGGTTTAAGAAAATTCAAAAGAAGGAGGAATCTAAGAAATAGGCATTTAAGTAGATATATAGTCCCATGGAGATCAGAGTGGTTCATAGAAAGAAGTAGGAGAGCTATAATTAGTGCTAGATGCAAATAGTCAAAGCAAGGAAGTCTTATTTCATATAGCAGTGAAAGCCATTTTTGCTGTGCAATGTCAGTCTCAGGTTGGTGATTGGAGAACATAATTCTTGGGACACTTCTCAACCAAGGAGTACTAAAGCTTTTCAGATAGTGTGACTGTTCAAGGCAGCCCTTGGCTTTACAGACTTATAATGATATATTGTTGGGCTCTGTTAGGTAATAGAATTGGTTACTGGATCTGGAGGCATTTCTGTTTGAATCTGGAATCTCCAAGCTAAGAGTGTGACACTATTCCCACCGTTCATTAAGAAATAAACAAGCCTCCAATGTCAAGAGTCTACGGGGCAGAGTGACCTTCAGTGAAGGCCTTATTTCTTGTGGGAAAGACATGTGATAATAGGACACTATTTTACAGTATTTTGTTAAACAGATGAAACTGCCCTATGATTTATACTAGGAAGTAACAAAATATTTTGAAGGTATATACTAGAATTAGTTACTTTATGATACTAACATTGGCTAAAAAAACAACTGTGCAGTGCCCTAGCTTGTGGCTTCTGCAGGACATTTCCACAAAAGAGTCTGCACAGGCTCTGCTAGATGCTGCTTCACACAAAGGAGACATTTACCAATATCAACCTTGAAGGCAAAAATGAACTATGAGTGAAGGAACTTGAGGAAATTGTGTTATCTTTGGGATCTGGAAAGAAGAGATTAGGGAACATAGAACCTGAGACTTGGAAGGGAAGGGTGAGTGTAGAAGTATCCTATACAAATATACACAATGGAATATTACCCAGCCATAAAGAAGAATGAAATTCTGGCATTTGCTGGTAAATGGATGGAACCGGAGACTGCTATGCTAAGTGAAATAAGCCAATCCCCACAAAACCAAAGGCTGAATGTTTTCTCTGTTATGCAGATGCTAACACATAATAAGGCAGGGGGAGGGAAGAATAGAAGTTCATGGGATTAGACAAAGGAGGATGAAGGGAAGGGTGGGGCAACTGGAATAGGAAAGACAGCAGAATGAATTGGATATAACTTTCCTGTGTTCATATATGAATACATGACCAGTGTAACTCCACATCATCAACAACCACAAGAATGAGAAGTTATACTCCATGTATATATGATATGTCAAAATACACTCTACTGTCATGTATATCTAAAAAGAATTTAAAAAAGTATCCCATACAAGTTTTTAGATTGTTGTGGTTAGTAGGCTCCCCATTCTCACAGAATTACCTGCAAGGATCCCCAAGAGAATTTGTGTAGATCATACAGTGGAGCAGGGGTGTTCTTACAAATATGACTGATGACTTGTCTTCTAATTCTTGATGTCCCAGGTTGCTCAAGACCAGAAGTGCTTTCAGTCCAACAGACTCTTCTAGAAATGGCTACACTCAGAATTTTTGTTTTGCAATCTTATGATTATTTTTATATGTGATTAATTTTATTTTCTTCCAAAAATTTTTTCCTTTCAGCGTGTATGTGTGTGTTGTCATTTAGGGAGATGGCCAATGACCTCACTGGAGAACAGAAAATGTACAAGATGGCTTGGATTTTAGCTCAGTTCTGACCTGGCCTTTTGAGGCTGTGGGCACGTCACTTCACTTTCCTAGTCCTCAATTACTTCATCTGTAGAATGAGAGCACTGATAGAGGTGCTTGGATGTGTAGGAATATATAGAAAATACAATATGCTGCATGTGTGTAAATATGCTTTTGTTGTACGTAGACTATTATTTTTCTACTCATCTCTACGAGGTACCTACTTATGCAGGGAAGTGGGATGGGGTGTGGATTAGGGATGAGGGGAAATGCAATAGAATAGAAGGAGCAAGGAGGACCGAGGATAATCACGCACTGTGAGTGAGGAGGGCTGTCAACTCTCTTCCCCGGCGGCCCCCAAAATTACAACAAAGAAACAGAAACAGAGAGCAGGGCCAAGCAAATGATTCCCCGTCTTTTTAACCTCATCAACTAGTTGTGTTTCAAAAACAATGTTTGGGAATTGACAAATGATATTTATTAAGGACATTTTAAAATCAAGTATTTTACCTTTATAAGTAAAAGGACATTTGAACAAATAAAGTACGAAAAGCACATATTATCAAAAATGAGTTCTTTTTAAAATTCAATGAGTTTACTATTTGGAATGCTCATCTCAGTGTTCTTTTCTTTTCTTTTTTTTTTCATGTTTCTTTGGGTTGATTAAAAAAAAAGTCATCTCCCATGGTCCCAGGTCCCAGGACTGGTATTTAGAAATCAGTGAGTCTTTTTTCCGGAATTTCATTCTATGATTCTTATTTATATTCTGGGAGAGAACTGTCAGGTCAGTACTCCCCTGGGCTTGCTTGACATCCCGAGAGCCTAACGTGAGTGGTGCCGTGGATCCAGGACTAGAGGGGAAGAACAGCTCCTCCGTGTCTTTCCAGAAGACCAGCTGAGCCGCCTTGTATGGCCGCAGGGAGAGCAGAGAAGAGAACGCGTGCCTTTGCAAACAGTGGGGGGCACTGAGATGGAACCTTCATCGCCCTGCTGTGAATATCATCTCTAGATTGAGTTTTACAATTAGAATAGTATGAATAACATAAATAAACTGGTGGTGATTTACCTTGCTTTTTAATTTCACTTCCTGGAGTTTTATGACTTGAGTTTTGTGAAAATCTCTATTATCAGTCGGCGGGTAGTCCACCATCTAAAATTATTTGTTGATTGTCTGAGAAATAATTTTTCCCCGAGGAAGTCCAGCAATGACAGAGCACTGATTTAATTGTTAAACAATTCAGCTTATTTTTTTCATAGCTTTTTGACCATGCGTAGCCTTTCTGTGTTCTGAGAGTGCTCGGCGACATGGAGCTAGCAGGCTTAGCGCTGCCTGTGCGAATCAGTCGTCCCTTGAGTGTGAAAGCCTGTTTTCTGGGACTCAGTTTTCTCCTTTGTGTTTGGGAGGATGATAACAACCACAGTTACCTCCTGGAGGGATAGATAAGAGCCTCCTTCTGCCCTATCATGATTCTCAAATGTAATTGTGCTCAGTAGCTATGTATATTTACCGTATGAGCTTCCATTAGCTGAAACCATAATTTTTTATGCAGAGTTGTAATACATATAGTGGCATAATAATAAATGTCCCTTAAGAGGAAACTAGAAAACTTACATTATTCCTTTTAGCGCATGAGAATCCTCTAAGCTTTGGGTTTTTCCTTGTCAGTCCATTTTGCCAGGCAAGAGGCCAAAGTTAGTCTTGGCCCAAAGGTACACCACAGCGGGAAAAGGTTGGGTAAGGGACTTGTCTCCCTTTGTTTAAAGTCACACAGGGACCTTAAAAGGCAGTCTTCTGATGTTTATACCAGGTTACTTTTTCCCCTCAAAGAGGCATGTTAAGTTCATTATGTGGAAATTTCATTCTACTTATTTCATCTGAATGAATAATTGAACTTCTTGTCCTTTTCTCTTTTGAAAGTCCTCTACTGGTAATGGAGTGGCTTTGAAAAATAGCCTCTTCATTCTGTGAAGACAGGACCCTTCAAGTGTGGGTTAACAATGGAAAGGGTTCACTAAAGAGTGAGAAAGTAGCAGCCTAGAAAATGCTGTGTAAATTTGTTCAGCCATGAGTTCCACCCTCTGCTCTTAGGGTGTTCCTCCTCCTTCCTATGAGCCAAAGCTTGGTTTCATTAGAACTCTGCTACTGAAGCATCTTTGTCTTGTCAATTCCTAGGTCTCAATTGGTAAAGCATATAATTTAAGTCACCCAAAGCAAAAACTTAAAACCATTTAAAAAAATCTATCTATGCTCTCAACTTTTCACTTTCAATCATTCACTAATTGTATGAGATTTTCTTTTCAAATGTTTCTTTCCACTGTCAACATAATTAATACAGACTCCTATTACTTCCTGCTTGGGCTTTAGCATGGTCCTCCTAGTTTGCTTCCTCGACTTCAGTCTCTTAGCCCTTCCAGTCCATTCCATGTACTTGGACTTACAAAAAGTACCCAGTGTATCAGTCTCAACTCCACGACTTGGTTTCTCCATGACTCATCTGCTCCACGTGTGCTTATTGAGTATCAGCAATGCATTGGGCATGTTACTAGGGCGTGGTTATGAGGAAAAGATACAAGCCCCACCTTCACTGATCATCGATGATGTACAAGAGAGAGATACATAGCAGACAAGGAAGTTCTGGGGAAGGCTTGAGTAGGATCACCTGAGTAGTAGTGGCTGCAAGGAAGACTTGATGGGTAGGAAAGAGGCAGGTGGTGGTTGTGAGCTTCTCAGCAGAGGGCCTCAGGCACACCTCCTGCCATCTGGTTCTTTCTTGTTCCTGGGCCCTCACTCACGGGTTTCCCTCACTTGGATTATGCCATTTCCCCAGACCTTCCTGTCTTTTAAGGTTCAATATTAATGCCATCTGCTCTAAGGAGCTTTCCTAGGCTTCTTTTACCTTCTTTACAGTGCTCTATGTTTCTGAATTTTTTCTTTTTAGTAAAATATACACAAGACTTATCATCTTAACCATTTTAAATGTACAGTCCAGTGCCTCCGAGTTCATGTACAAGTTGTGCTATCATACCACCAGCTATCTCAGAACATGTTCACCTTCTCCACTGAAACACCATGCCCATTAAACACTAACTCCTTGGTCAACCTCCCTCAGCCCCTGATGACCACCATTCTGCTTTTCTGTCTTTACCAACTGGACTGCTCTAAGTGTCTAATATGGGTGGAATCATATTTGTCCCTTTGTAACTGGCTTTTTTCATTTAGTATAGTTTTCAAATTTCATCCATGTTGTAGTGTTTGTCAAAATTTCCTTTTTTTTGAGGCTGAGTAATATCCTCTTGTATATATGTACTACTTTTTGTTTATCCATTCATTTGTTGATGAATACTTGGGTTTCTTCCACCTATTTTGAGAATAATGCTGCTGTGCACATGGATGTAGAAATACCTGTTTAAGTCCTTGCCTTCACTTCTTTGGGAATGTTTCTAAATGTACGCAAGATCATTTTGGCCCATGTTACACAATTTGGTATGAAGTCATTTATTCTCTTCTGTTTTGCTGATATTATTTTATAATATGTTTGAACACTTACAGTATGTGGTATGAGACAGGCAATTCATGTTTAGCAACAACCATAACCATGAACATTTATTTATGAGCACTTACTATATACTAGGCAATATTTTGCATTCTTTACATATGGTAACACATCTAATCCTTTGGATAAACTCATGAAAAAAACATTTATTAGCTCCATTTTACAGATGAAGAGGTGAAGGCATTGAGCAGTTATGCAATGCACCCGAGAACACCCAGCTAGTAAGAGGTGCATGTTATTAACTCTCCCAGCAACTCAGAAAAGCAGATATTATCATTTTTATTTATTCAGATGAGAAAATTATTGTTCAGAGATATTACGTGGCATACCTAATATCACACAGTTAAGAAGCAGCTGAGTTCACATGAAACCTTGGTTTGCCTGACTCCAATTCCCATGCTCTTTACATTGCAGAGTGTATTCTGTTTTGTTTTATTTTACCTTTTTACTAGCTCGCACATTCTTGAGGAAGAAGACATCCTTCCAATTACTGCAAATTTCTAAGCACAGAGTGGTCACTGACTACTTGATTTTCCATTGTTAGATCTATCAGGGGATGAATGTATGGGATTCAAGGAAACAACAGGGAGATTTGAGTTTGAGGATGTGGAATGGAAAGAAATAATTTAAAACAATACTTTAACAAGTAAATTAGTGCTCAATTACCATTGTTTCTTAGAATCTAAAAGTATGTCATAATACACGGATTGCAGTGTTAAATATGCCGCACGAAAGGCAAAAAAAGTCCCCATTGATAATTCACAAGAATTACATTGCTCTCGTGAATTATTAAAATTTGCTAATGAGATGAGAAGCAGACTGAAACTCCCATCAGGCTGCTGTTTCTGCCCCTGCCGTGGAGAGACCTTTTCTGGTGAGAGGGGAGAGCTTTGTGGGGAATCAGGTGGGGAGGGATGTCTGAAAGGGAGCGTCAGTCAGTGTGTGGATGAATGGCCCCACTGGGAGGAGGATACACGTGAATTGAGAAGTAGGATCCATCCATTATATAAAAATAAACAATAAGCAACTTTTGAATCGCAGTGCTGTATTTCCTTCTGGGATTCAAATGACTACACAAACCACTTGAGCTTCATTTTTATGGTTTATGAAGCTCAGGGGAATTATATGCTCATAATTTATAGTTGCTGGTTCCATGCAGTGTTTATGGCTCCGTATGCTATGTATGATGATATCGTGTGCATGCCTGTACACAGGGTTTAATTAATGACCTAGAGATCATCCTTGGCCTGGCTTATTGATGTCTCTGTGTTGGAAAATATGTGCTCACATGCTGTAAACTAAGAGCGGTTTAGAGATGAGAGCAGTAGCCATGGAATTTGGAGGGAAATTTCACACCACTTCATGGTGATGCTAGTTGTAGATTTGGTCTTTGGGATTCTGTATGTGTTTTTCACCTTTCCAGCTCATTTTTTATGCTTTTGCAATAAGTGAAGCAATTAAAAGTCAAATTAGATTTTTGAGTCCCTTTAATTTCTTTCCTATATTTTTTGGAGAGTACAATGGATGTAAATACAATTTGTTTTTGTTACTCTTTCTTTCAGAAGCAATTATCCTTCTCCATTTTCTGCAATTGTGGTGAATCCTATAGTGGACCCATGCTAGATTGTCTTTGGGATGTGAGGAGGAGGTCAGGGTTGCAGGTTGCGATCTTTAAACATTTTTTTTCTTTAGTTCTTGCTGGAAGTAGATTTTAGAATATTAAGCTGAAAGGTGCCTTAATCAGATGAGTTCAGTAGTTTTCAAAGTTTTAAAAATCCACAAGTACCTTCTTTAAAAAAAGACATGTGTAGAAGCCTTTCTGTAGGAGCTGCTCTAGTCCCTCTGACCAGCTGAGAGGCAGTGTGGAGCAGTCATTAAAAGGATGGACTGTGGCTGGGCACGATGGTGCATGCCTGTAATCCCAGCACTTTGGGATGCTGAGACTGGAGGATTGTTGAGTCAAAGCCAGCCTCAGCAATGGAGAGGCACTAAGCAACTTAGTGAGACCCTGTCTCTACATAAAACACAAATAAGGCTGGGGATGTGGCTTAGTGGTTGAGTGCCGCTGAGTTCAATCCTTGGTGCCTCCCCAAAAAAGGATGAACTGTAGTGTAGACAGCTTGGGTTCAGATCCCAAGCTTTCCCACTTACTATATGGGCAAATTACTTAACCTCTTTGTTCTTTAGTTTCTCCCTCTATGAGTGGGGATGATAAGAATAGATCCTACCTCATAGGGTTATCATGAGGATTAGAGAAAGGAATTGTAAGGTCAGCACACAGGATTGTATCTTGCATGTGTCCTTTCTCTCAGCTACTGGAACTGTTATTTGGCCTATTCAAGGGCTCAGTGAAGCAACTTGAAAACCTCTGAGTTACTCAAATATTTTTTGAATACCTACTATGTGCTGGGCATAGTTGTTAGTCCTGGGGAGATTGTGGTGGGTAAAACAAAATCTTTGCTTTTCTGGGTCTTATACTTTGGTTGTCTAGCACAGGGGTGGCAAACTTTATCTGCAAAGGGCCAGACAGTAAGTCTTTTAGGCTTTTTGGTGGCCTTTGAGCATGGAGGGCAGAGGCAGACTTGTTAGGAGGCCACTGTATTGATCCAGATGAGAGGTGATGTTGGTTCAGGCCACACCATGGTGGTAGTGATAGACAGAAGGAGAGTGAAGAGGACAGATTCTGGATATATACTTTGAAGATAGTTCCAATGGGCAATTCCAACATCCTGCAGGTGAAGTATAAAGAATGAGAAGAATCAAGAAACCCCACAGGTCCCAGCACTCAGGGAGGCTGAGACAGGAGAATCGCAAGTTCAAAGCCAGCCTCAGCTACAGCGAGGCACTAAGCAACTCAGTGAGACCCTGTCTCTACATAAAACACAAAATAGAGCTGGGGATGTGGCTCAGTGGTCTAGTGCCCCTGAGTTCAATCTCCAGTACCAAAAAAAAAAAAAAAAAAAAAAGAAACCCCATAGGGTTCATGGGATTCCTAGGCTGATCACTCAGCCCAAGAGCCTTCTTTGGAGAAGGAAGGTATAGAGAAGAATGACATATTCCAGGTCCCAGCAGCAAGGGGTGGCTGCACCTCATCTAGGAGGCATAGGTCTATCTCCCTTTTCCACATGTGGTCATTTGTTTTCCTTTTGGATTAATATTTTTTTAAGAGCTTTTTTTTTTCATTACTGGGGCTCGAACCCAGGGCCTTGCAAAGCCAGGGCCTTGCAAATGCTAGGCAAGTCCTCTACCACTGAGCTACACCCCTAGCTCTTGAGTTGATCTTCTTTCTCCTCCTCTGACTCCACAGAGCGAAGTGCTCCTCCTTGACTCTTTCTGCATCATCCTATTTTTACTTCTCTGTCACGAATTTCCCTCACTGTTTTATAATTGCCTGTTTTCTGTCTCTGCCACAAGACAAGCTCTCTGAAGACTCCTAGCAACGTGCTTGGCACCTGGTGTGTGTTTAATAAATATTTGTGGTATAAAGAAATAACCAAAGTTTTTAAGACAATCTTTCTTCTAATGTTGGCCATTTAAAAATCTCATTGTTGTTCCTTGATAGTTTTTCTTCTTTCACTGATATTCCATTCAGTGTTTTCTTTATATGCCTTCTCCCCCCCACTTTTTTTTTTTTTAAATCTTAGACTGTTTACCTGAGTTTGCTTCATGTTTTCTATTTAAGAGTTTCCCCAGAGCTTGTCCATTGCATGGAAAAGTCCTTTGATTTTCATTTTAAATTACATCTGTTAAACAGCAACCCATCAGGTAGTAAGGCATTTGATATTTTCATTCCCTCTTTTTACTTCTTTCCATTTCTCCACAGGTCTCCTGGGGAGCATACAAGTTCAAAGCATCTTGAAATCCTGCCAGGTATGTGGCACAGGGACAGCAGTGTGCATTATAGCTGAGAGTGTAGAGTGCAGCTGGATAACACAGGGTTTGCTCATGCCCACAGAGCAAAGCATCCATCTAAACCCAGTCCTCTCTTTTGCCATTACTCTCAGTTGAACACAAGCTACAAAATCACCAGGTGACAACAATCTCGGCAGCCAGGCCCCAACTAAATCTCTTCAGGCTGAGGGTGCACCTGCAACTTCCAAAACTCCTAGTCACTGAAGCTGCAAATTCACATAACCCTTGCTTTTAGCTAAATTATTGCTCCAAGTCCTGTAAGATACAAAAAAAAAAAAAAAAAAAAAAAAAGGACAAAGTTGGGTTGGCTATACAATGCATAAAAAATTTCTTACTTACTATGACCTGAAGGATGTTTTTAGTCTTATTTAATCTCTTGCATGTTACTTTTGAGGGATAAGTCTTTTTATTGTGAAGGGCTGTGAGCTAACAATAGACTATTTGTTGTCATATTTTTGACTTTATGACCCATCGATCATAGATAGCCTCATTCTCCTGAATTCAGTGAGAAAATAATGGATAATATTTATAGCCTGACATTGTGCCAAGTAGTCTATATGCAATCTTTTATTTAATTCTCACAACAGTTGTACGATAGGTACTGAGATAATTCCCAGTACCTATATATAGATGAAAATGAAGTTAAAAAACTGGTCCTGTGATGACTAATTTTATGTATCAACTTGACTGGGCTAAAGGACACTCAGCTGGTAAAATATTATTTCTGAGTGTATTCAGGAGTGTGTGTCGGGAAGAGATGAACATTTGAACTGGTAGACTTGAGTCCAGCCCTCAACAATGTGGACAGGCATTATGTGTCCAAGAGTGAATCTTCTCTCTCTGAGAGAGCTGGAACATCTACATCCATTTTCTCTTGCTCTTGGGTCTTGGATCTTTGGATTAGAAGTAGGATTTACATTATTGGCTCCCCTGGTTTCCAGGTCAGTGGGCAGGGACTGGAACTATTCCACTGGCTTTTCTGTTTCTTCAGCTTGCAGACAGCAGGCCATAGGACTTCTCAGCTTTCATAGTCATTGAGCCAATTCCTCATAATAATTTTCTTTCTTTAAATCCATATATGTCACTTATGGGTTCTGTTTCTCTGGAGAACCCTGACTACTATACACCCCATGACAAGATCTGTTCAGCAGAGGACATATTTGTAATATTCAAGATATTTCTCCATATCAAAAAAACTAGGAAATACCAAGGATATAAACTTTGGTTTCCAAACCTGCAATTTGTAGGCCTAATATCTTTTAGGTCATTGTGTTATGATTCAGTGCACTTAAAAGGAATGTATTAATATTTATCTTTGTGACCTCTAAAATGCAGACACCATAACCTTCGTCACCATTTTATCTACCATCAAAAGTATATTTAAATGAATTTTATTTTAGTTTGTCAGAACCTATCTCACCAGTCCCTGCTTTATTGCTTCTCATGGCTTAGGCAGGAGATCAAACTTCATGCATTAAGTTTGAAAGCATTTCTGTAACACTTATCACATATCAGACATTGCTCCAAGAAATTCACAAATCCTGACTCATTTAACTGTACAAGGTAGGTACTCTTATCATCACCCCCATTTTTCAGATTAGGACACTGAGATGCAGGAATGTTAAATTATTTGTTTGCTGTAAAACAGTAAGTCCTCATGATCTGTCCTTGCCCATCTATAGACCTGGCCTAATCACTCCCTGTCATATTCTCTCTCTCCCTTGTCTTTTTGTTTGTTTCTTTTTTCTTTTGGTGTCTCAAATGTATGCAGTGTTCTTTGTGCCCTGTGGTCTTTGTCCAAGTACACCGAGGTTAGAATGCATTTTTTTTTTCTGTTCTCTACTCATTAGTTCCCAGGGGTGACCATATTACATTATGAACGTACCTGAGTGTGGCACAGTTCTAAAAACCACATTTCCCTTGAATGAAGGAAATGATGAAACTTAATATGAAGGCCTGAAGTGTTGTTTGTTTCTATCCTTCCATATCTGTGCCTTCCTGAGTTATTCTCATTTCTGTTGGGAGGACCAGAACCCGTTCATGTGTTTAGACCTGCCCCCATGGAGTTTCCCTGATTCCTCTCTTGTTCCCACACCCCACATCCCATCCTTCATACATCTCATCAGTCTTACTGTACAGCCCATCTCAAATCTAACCACTTCTCTGTTACTAAGCTGATCCAAGCCCCTACTGATTTTGCCTCTACCACTAAAACAACCTCCTCTTCTTTTGTTCTTTTCAACAAGTTCAGAATGATGGTGTCACTCCTCTCTGCTCAACTCCAATGGCTTTTTGCTATATTCAGAACAGGATCCAGTGTCTCAGCACATAGACACATAGGTCCCTTGGGCCCACAGCTCTCTTTGTGTCTTCATTTCCTTTATCTCACTGTCCCACTTGCTGCCTTCAGGTCTCTGGTCGCCTTCCCTCTGCTCTAGGTGCACCCCGGTGGCTTCCCACTATAGAGGCTGTGTGTTCTCTGCTCTTTTCCAGCCAAGAACACTCTTTTCCACACCCACCCATGGCTGTTCCTTCTTATTCTTCATGTCTCTACTCAAACTCTGTCTCCTTTGAGAGGCCTTTCCTGCCCGCATTGCTCTCTGTCCCTTAACTCTATTTTCCTTCAAGGCACCTACATCAATTTTTGCTACATGTTTGTTTGGTTTTCTGTTCCCTCTCTAGCATGTAGGCTCTACAACATTAAGGATTCATCACCTAGGAAAATACCTGGCCTATGTTAAGGATTTATTAAATATTTGGAATGAATAAGTGAATAGATGATTGAGGAATTAAAAATGAATATAAGAGAAAATAAAATGTTTCCAAAAAAAGACTTCTAGTGGGAGCAGCATGGAATAGTAGGAAATCTGTCTAAGCAAACAGGAAACAAAGTGAGCCTGCAACAAACAAAGTGACCCTATTCACCCCTTTCAGTTGTCCACCTATGAGACTCCTCTGCCCCCAATCCTATTGGTCGGAAGTTTAGGAAAAGCACCTGCTTTCCCATTGTTGAGCAGAGAAGCCGTGCTATTCTACATTTCCCCTGTGCTTGGGGGTCTCGCTGGGAATGGATTTTATAGAAGCTTGGTGCATGGAATGTTATTCCCTTCCTGGGCGTGTTTAGGAGGCACCAAGAACCACTAGGGAGCAAAGTCTCTCAGGAGAAGCTTAGCACTTTAGCTGAATAGCACAGCCTTTCTTAAAGAAATTCTCCAAGGAATTTCTGCTCAGGCCTCCCAGGGTAGAACAGTGATTTGTAGTAGTTTTAGGTCTCTTTATATTCTAGTTTCATCTCTCCTCATTGATTTTGCCATTTGTGGCTTATAATGGAAATGAGGATAGCTGGTACAGATGGAGCAGTTACTAGACACTTCTATCTTATAGCTGGGGGCACTCCCGGGGAAAAAGCTGAGTGGGGATTTGCTTTCTGAACTCTTTTCTGGGTTTCACCAAGTTGGGGGTCTCCTGGAAGGTGGTCATCAATCCTGTGGATTGGTTCATATTGTACAATGTGAAAGCATGAAAGAGTTTGGACCACTTCCCAACATAAGAACTTTGAGGGGAATATAAGTTTATAAATGATGACAATTTATAGTAATTTTAGAAATGTACTTTGCTAAGACAGGATAAAAAAATAGATTCCCTTCACCTAATTCTTAAGGAGCAATGAATGAATGTTAATTTTGCTAAAATTTGATTATGATGCTGGTGTCATAAAGCATGTTGCTATTTATTTTGCCTGAAGATACTCCAAGATACATATGATAGTATCTCATACATAAGGGTTGATCTGGAATGTGGCTTTGATGTAGAAAAGTAAGTGAAAAACATCCTGTGGAGTTATAAAGCAGGAAACTCAAGCAGAAGCCTGCATCAAAGTCAGGTTCCTTAGCATTTTCTAAGATCCTCACTGATTCCCATTTAGTATTCTGTTCTCAACATCTTCAGTTGTCTTATTTCCAAAGCAGTTAAGAAGCAGCAAACTGGAAGAGGACGGAGGAGGTTGCAAGTCAAAGTCATACTGATGGAAGAGGGAAATGACAGCTGACAGGCTGACAGCTGAGGAGGTAACAGCAAAGCTTAATCAGAAAAGCAGGACACGGGACTACTGCCACTGTCTAGGAATTGTCAGGTTTTGTCTGCAAGGCCAGGTATACTCAGTGGAGAATTGCCTGTAGGTGTGATGCACAGGAAGTGGACATTGGAGGGAATGGCTTGAACTAGGAAGATGTGAGTATCTAAAAGTTGCATAAATTTGCCAAGTCAAAGTGCTACACCTGGGGAGGAAGCTAAGATACAAAACTGACCAAATATTGTTTGGTTCAAGCCAGACACTGGAAGACCAGGAGAGACGGTTTCCAACGTAGGTGGGCATAAATGAAAATGTTTAGAGGTGGATTAAGGGGCATGTGATGGTTAGGTTGTTCAGAAACTAAATGAAAAGAGCTTGGGTTGTTGCGGTCAGGTTCTTTTCTATAGCTATTTAAAATATCTGGGGTCGACTAGTATTTTCTGTGTGGACAATGTACCCTCGAGGGAGGGAGTGTGATGATCTTAGAGTATGTGATATACATAGTATATATGCCATTTTATCCAAATTGAGAAATTAAACTTCAGTTGAATAAAAGTTAACAGATATGTGGAGTTGTGCTCAAATCAAGTACAAAGTAAACAGTGTTTGGAAATAAGTGACCTACAGAGTACTGTGGCCCCATCAGTCTGCATGAATTCTTTCAGTTTCCTGCTGCCAACGTCATCTGCAGACTTATCTTTATCCACAACCTGTTTTCATTTTCAGTTCTATTCCTACAGAAAAGAAAATATCTTTCTATGGGAGCAGTGACCTTCTTGCCCTCTTTCTGAAGGTGGTTCTTCTGCCTGCATTCAGGGAAATTTGGAAAATGTTCTTCATAAATCTGTTGTCTCCCCCTCATTCACACATTTAAACTTTTATTTTTCTGCTCAAATTATGTGTAGTATTACAATTCCTCTATCTTAAGAAATATTCTTCAACTCCCCATTCTAAATCTGTAATCTTAAAATTTTTTTTTTAGTTGTAGATAGACACAATATCTTTATTTATTTTTATGTGGTACTGAGGATTAAACCCAGTGCCTCGCATGTGCTAGGCAAGCCCTCTACCACTGAGCTACAACCCCAGCCCCTAAATCTGTTATCTTTTTTCCCTATCACACCTTATTCCTCCCAAGTTTTTGCAAGGGAATCCCAAACTCACTGTCTTTCCTTTCTCCTTTCCCTTCACTTTCTGTGTTATCTGAGCACTGCCTCAGTGTTCTATGGAAGCTGGTCCTAATTACCAATAATCACCTGATAGTAAACCCAGGGCACACCTTTTTAAATTTTTTTTTTTTATTTTTGGTACTGGGGATTCAACTCGGGGCACTCGGCCACTGAGCCACATCCCCAGCCCTATTTTGTATTTTTTTATTTTGAGACAGGGTCTCACTGAGTTGCTTAGCACCTTGCTTTTTGCTGAGATTGGCTTTGAACTCGTGATTCTCCTGCCTCAGCCTCCCAAATTGCTGGGATTACAGGCGTGCACCGCCATGGCTGGCCAGGGTACACCTTTCACTACCCATTTTAGTTAACTTCTTTTTGATATCTGAGCTATCCCCTCATTTTTGGATGCCTTCTTTCAGTGCACCTCTGTTAACACTTACGACCTAGACCTACCTTGGAAAATAATCTCTTTCAAGACAAAAAAAAAAAAAAAAAGGCAAACATCATCTTTGTTCTAGACTGGTTCCTCTAACTGTATCTCTGTACCTTCTAGAAGGCTGGCACCATCTGGTCTATCACCTGAGCGTGAGACTCAGCTCTTTGTACTAATGAGCCAGTACAAGGCATTCCTCATTTCTGTTACTGAGTGTTTGATTACTAGCATTTCCTTTTGATTCTTAAGGGTTTTCACCTCTCTATATACATTGCCTAAGTGTTCTTATATGTTGTCTACCTACTTTTTCCATTAGAACCCTTAACATATCAATCATAGTTATTTTAAATTTCACATATAGTAATTCCAACATCTGTGTCCTCTCTGAGTCTGATTCTGATGATGGCTTTTTCTCTTGAAACTTGTGATTTTTTTCCTGCCTTTTTGGCATGCCTTGTAATATTTTCTTGAAAGCAGGACATGTTTTAATGAGAAATAGGAACTGAGTTCTCAGGGAGAAGATTTATGTTCATCTGGGTAGGAACTGAACTGTGTTTAATTTTATTTTAGTTGTAGGTATCAGTATCATCAGTATGCTCTTTTTTTTTTTGTACCAGGGATTGAACTCAGGGGCACTCGACCACTGAGCCACACCCCAGCCCTATTTTGTGTTTTATGTAGAGACAGGGTCTCACTGAGTTGCTTAGCACTTTGCCACTGCTGAGGCTGGCTTTGAACCCGCGATCCTCCTGCCTCAGCCTCCCAAACAGTTGAGATTACAGGCATGCGCCATTGTGCCCGGCACCATCAGTGTGCTCTTGTTGTCCTTGTTTTTGTTCTCTCTCTCTTGGCTTTGAGGCTTTTCCATATACTGCTCCTTGGAGAAAATCTGGGTCTTACACCTCTGTCAGCTGTGATCCACTGTTGTTACATTGGAGCCTGTGGTGTGGCAGTAGGGTGTATGTGTGTTGAGGGGGTTAGACATGGAATTCCATAATCTTCTGATTAATCTCAGTCTTTTAGGGAGCCTGTGTCTTGAGGCTGTGGCCTTCACCTATGTTTCTATCTCTCCTCCAGTGGTCTAGCCTGTTTTCCCTTGTTGCCCATTAATCTCTGGCTGCATTTTCCTAATCTGTTTCCATAAAGCCCTGTTTCTTGATGACTATGGAATTCTTTTTCTCCCTTAAGTGAGACGGAAATACTGGAAATTGCTGGAGAGAGGAGGAATTCCTCTCCTCCAAGTGATATAAGGTTTTGGAATTACACGCAGGTGAAGTCTTTCCCCCTGGAGAATAGGCCTTTGTTTTGGAGAAGGCCCTGGGTAGGTTTCACAATGATCGTTACTCTTCCTCTCTTCATGCTAGGGTTAAGAGGGGATCTTTCTCAAATCCTCACCGTGAAAAACTGGTGGGATTTCCTGGAGGAAAGCCCAGAAAAACCACTGTCCCTAGGACTGTAGCCCCAGGAGTTTCTCACTCTTATACTAGTCTGTACTCAGTCTCCAGCAATTCATCAAAATGACCATCTAGGCATTCCTACCAGTTTGTGGGAGCACCTGAAGCTTCTGTGCAGGAAAACAGATCTCAGCTGCTGTATCCCCTTGGGATGTGCCTCTTTCTAGATTTCAGGGAGGTTTCTTTAGTCGTATGATGGGTGCAAGAAAAGTTACTGATTTTTAGTTTTTCCAGTCTTTTCTTGCTGTAAGAATAGGAGTGATGACTTCCAAGATCTTTGCATGTCAGAGCTGAGAATTAAGTCTGCCTTAATTCCTAGTCCCTCATCTTCCAAATTTGAGTTCAGTTTCCAAAATATCTCTAGAAACATCCTCAGCTTTAACTCAGGAATCATAATTTCTAGTTTGGATAATTGCAGTGGTATCTTGGCAATTTCCTCACCTCCAGTGGTGTGCTGGTTCAATGGATCCTTTAGGTCTCATCCTGGTATGGTCCTTGTGAGCATCTTATGACAATCCAGCCTCTTTAGTATAGAATACAATAGCCTCCTGCTGCCCCTTCCCTCGAGTCCCTAATAATCTAGTAGAAAAGATCAAAGTTTCAGGTCTGGAGACAAGGTTGTGGATGTATTTTGTGAGAGCGTTCAATCAATCCTCTAGTTTCCATTGCTTTAATTAAATGATCTCTGTAAACCAGAACATGTTTAAAGAAGTTAGAAAAACCCATCACAGAGAAATAAAATTGAGGTAGATAAATTTTAATACAGTATAGGAGTTTTTCCCATTTATTGATACAAAATATATGTTTGTGATCACTCTGACATACTCATGATATTTAGTAGTTGCACAGAGGAAGGGAATGGATTGAAAATTATTTTGGCTAGAACTGCAGTAAAATTCTGAACATGCATGAGCCTGGATACAGGTAAGGCCCATGGCATAAGCATTTGACCTGTTTGCGACCTCAGACGCTCTTAATTCACTTCTGAAGACCAAATGAAGTGATAACCATAAAGCATCAACAGTCCAGAATTTAGCTGGCCCTGGAGACATTGCATTAGTGTCCTACGGGTGAAGTCTAAATGAGATGGCAGTCAGGTATGTACACAGGAGTGGTCATTACTGCGGGCAGATGTGCACAGCTAATGGCTGGCAGTGGGGATTGCTGCAGGGGGAATTCCTTGATAAAAATGAGTTAAAATGAGACAATGGATTATCCAGAAGGGTGCTTTTCTACAGACCACACTTTTATTGGTGAAGGCAATCAAAGGAAAAAAATGGAGTCATTAAAAGTGAGAGCTGCTATAATGTATTTATTTAGTATCATCGATGAAGTACACAACTATATGCTTACATATGATTTTTTTCTCTCTTAGTCTGAGTAAACTAAAGGTAATTTTGCATCTCCCTCCAAATAAATGTGGATGGGAGGCTGGTACATTAAGGCAATGTCGTAGGAACCTGATGTACAGGGGCAGAGGGACTACTTGCAAAAGAGTTAAATCTTTATGCATGTAAACCAAACTGCCCATGATCTCATTACACCGCAGAGAGCTTGCAAGCATTGCTCCCAAATCACAAAGAAAAATCAGTGCACAAGTGACCTGTGTATTAGCATCTCTGCAAATCTCAGGCAGGAGCTGAGATTTATATACACTTTACACACCCCTGAGGAAATACCCATTTTATGCCATTGATAGGCCAGATGTATTTTCCTCTGTGAAATGTGATCAGAATGTAATTAGAAGAAAATACACTGTGTATTCAAAAACACATAGACAGTATTCTTTAAAACTCCTTGGTAATTTAAATTGGGCAGCAATATCAAATTAGAGTTGTGTGGAAGGGTTATTACTGTGTGATTGGGCCTCTGCGGTTATATTTGCTACAGTGAACTGATCTGGTTGTATAACCATTGAGCTGAATTGAAAATTTCACATGTAAAAAACCCCTTTTTCTCTGAATGTGATTACTAATGTGATGCAATGACTCACATTAGATAGTGTGATTCCTCGAAAATGACAATGTGGATTTCAGCCTTTTTGTTTTTTCAGAATCCATTTTATATGAAAGGAAAAAGAGGAAGATGGCTTTGGGGGGAAAATACACATATTTCTAATAGAACTTGCTAGAGCAGTCACACAGACTGCTATTATTCAACTGCATCTGTGCATTTTACTGTAACAAAGTGATTAATATGCCTCAAAATGTGAACTTATGGACTCAACTATTTTAGTGTCATATCATCAAAATACACAAAACCCTGATGCATCTAATTTCTATGTGATCCCAAGTAATATAAAATTATATGTGTATTTATAATGTTTAGGCATTTGTATAGATTGTGTGACATAAGCATTGACAATTATATATACAGGAGCATGAATAAAACATGTTCCAATGCATAAACAAGGTAGGCATCCGCCAAAAGAATTGTCTATGTGCATGATGTATATGTACAGGATAAAAATTCTTTCTTTCATCTCTTCTAGACTTTGGATCACAATATTTCATATAATACTAAATATAGGAAATAACTGGGAGGAGGGAGAGTATAATTTGTAACCTGTGCACTACAAGGATTTTAGTTCTTTGGGGAGTTTGTTTTGGTTTGTGGTGCTGGGGATTGAACCCAGGGCCTCGCACAAGCTAGGCAAGCACTCTACCACTGAGCTACATCCCCAGTCCTAGTCCTTAGTTTTATGGGAATTAAAGATACGAGTAAAACATTGTTAATGTTTTTAAACATTTTTAAAGAGGTACAAAGAGAGGATGAGTTAGAGGCAATGGATTTAACAACAGAATTAACAAGGGTTATGTCTGAATTGAAGACATTAGGAACTAACTTTACAAAGCATCATTTTGGGGAGCTCTTGCTGGGTTCCGAGTAACTAGCAACCCAAAGGCTTGCTCTGATCTGTGTCAAATCTTACAAGTGTGAAGGCTATCTGGATAAAAGGAAAAGTTTGTGGGTGCTCATTAAAAACTGAAACAAGACGTGGCAGTTTACAATTGGCAATGCTATGATCATCTTTCCACTGAAAGGAGAGGATCTCTGGCCCTTCCCTTTGAATGTAGGTGGCTTTATCACCATTTCCATTGAGAGAACGTGGAAGTAATGTCATGTGATTCTGAGACGTGGTTAGAAGAGGCCATGTAGCTTCTACCAATTCTCTTGGGACGCTCACTCTGGAAGAAGTTAACCACCATATAGAGAAACCCCATCACCATGAGACTCCCAGGGTGTAGCGGCTACATACAGGTGCTCTGGTCGGCAAGTGCATCAGCTGCTCAGCACCAGAGTGAGCCATGTGCTGCTGCTGCCCTGTTGCCCCTTCAGATGGCTGCACCTCCAGGCTCTGCAGATAAAGCCCAGGCGCTGAGGAGCACAGACAGGCCCTGCTTCCCTATTCCTTCCATCTGACCCACAGGACTGTGAGGATAACTACGTTACTACGCTATAAGTTTTGGGGTGCTTGACTCAGCAGTAGTAACTGGGACAAGCCAGTGTTTTCCAAGCTTATCTATTTTTATCATTTGGGGAGCACATTAAAAACGGGTTCTCATATTTCACCTGTGGATATTCTGATATAAAGAGTCTAGGGGTGAGGGCGAGGGTGGAGAAAGCTTTGTTTAACAAACAGTATGGAAAGCGAACTATACTAAAATGACACCATTCTGCACAATTTGTTGGCTGATTTTGATATGTGAATTTTTCACGACAAACATTTTTTAATTATGTGGAGTGGGCTCAGAGACCCCTTGTTTCCCTTATTTTATGAGAGGGAAACACAACTCTGACAGCAAAGTCTGCCTTTCTGGCTCCACTTGTGAACGTGTAATGAACAAGACAGGGCCCTCTCATTTAGTACCAAGTCCCAGTAGTGACAGGGAGGCCGGTGATGTTTGGGGTAGGGGGCAAGTTTGTGAAGGAAGTGGGACCAGAATGAGGCCTTCGATGCCGACAGTACTGCAGCTGACCCAGGTGGAAGGTGTCACCGTTGGAGGGAAGGCAGAAAAGGAATGGAGAGGTTGCCTGGCCAAAGCCTTGGGCACAGGGCAGAGATGCCTGGTGGGATCAGCCAGACACAGCCGGGGAGGAGTCCTTCGTCCTGAGTGCTCCTATTTCATGATAACTCCAGGGGCACTTTATTACACTTGTGTATTATTACCGTTGTACTTAATAACAACGTCGACAGCAACCCTGACCACCTTCTAGTGAGTGCTTGCTGTGTGTGTGCTGCTCACATCTGTTTCCTGCCTTTTTAGAGCCAGAATCACATCTTACTCCTCTTTGTATCCTATGATTATTAGGGTGCCTGGTATATGGTGTTCAGGCCCATGAATATTGTGGACTGATGATAAGAGAAAATGGTAAGAGTGAATATTTCTAAGACATAAAAATATTTATTTTTTAATATTTATTTATGAGAAAATAAAAGTATTTATTTTTGTGTGCTAGACTATGTGCTAAGAATCTTAGGTAGATTATCCTATTTGTTTGTTTTAACAGCAGGGTAAGATCATTATCCCAAATTTACTGAAATGAGAACAAAGACAGATCTGTGACTTGCCCAGAATCATGCAGATGGTGTGTTCTGTATTCTGACTTGGGTGGTTGGATGTCAGAACTTGACTCCAAATGGTTTAATAAGTCTGTGAAAAAGAATACCTAAAGTCTGTCACTTTTTTTTTTTTTAAAGAGGAAGAGAGGAAGAAGAGATATTTAGTAGATTAGACAGAGGGAAAGGAAGCCTATCACTCTTGATTCCTCTATTTACTTACCTTGCCTGAGACCTCCTTTTAACCTACCTTGTGCATCTGATATCTACTTATCTTGTACTGTTTGACCTCAATCTTTTAGGGGCCTGTGCATGACAGGGACTGAGCTGTATTTCCCCTTACCCTCCCCCTTTACCACCTTCTTAATACACTGAAGTTTAATTTCTACCTTCACCAGACAGGAAGCATCACAAGGAAAGGGCTCACGTCTCTTATTCTTTCACCAGGGACTTCTCAGAGCCCAGCACAGGGCCAGCGTAGGGTAGGCTTCCAGCACATTCTTAAGATGAATATCCTTTCTATGGTATAGTGTATACCTACTGCCTAGGAACAGTCTGGTATGTCCTAATGCACACATTTAGTGTTGAGATACAGATATTAGGAAGACAAACTTCTATTTTCAGAGAGTTCAGTGTTTAAGCAACTGAAAAGTAAACAAGCTGGTGTAAAGCCCCAGAGTGGGGGCCAATGTGGGGTGGATTGTCAGGAAATACAGCCAATATAGAGTCTTGAGTTGCCCTTACAGGCTGAGTACCAATGAGTCAGATGAATGGAGAAAGCAGGAGCTGGAAGGGCATCCTAGGAAGAGAGAACAGTTAGAATGAAGGTACAGGGGTATGAAGCCTCAAGGCACACAGGTTGTAGATGCTGAAGGTAAGGAAACAGAGCCATCACAGATAATAAGGCTGTGGGACAATGGGACCAGCCATGGAGGACCGGATCAAGTGTGGTTAGGTGTGAACTTCATCCTTACAAAAAAGGGAAAGTCATCAGATGTTACTCATTCCATCAATTAGAATAGGATCTTAAGAAGGGGCTTGAGTAATGTGTGGGGGTGTCTGGGGAGGTCACACTGGACAGCCCCTCTGACATTTGGTGGTTATAGGAACTATGCTAAGTGTGCTGCACTGAATGGAACAATTCCATACACAATGCTTTGAGAACCCCAGCTGGAAACACTACATAACACTGACTGAAAGCTTGAAAGCTCCCCAAGTCCAGGCAGTGAATATTTACCAAATTTTATTGGTAAGGCAAGAAAATATTTTTTCTTGACCCTCTGTAAATGCCAAACTTACAGGGAATAATTTATTTAAGGACGGGTTCCACAGAAAACTAAACAGCAGCATTTTAACTTTGGGGTTTGAACCAAGGAATTATAACCTTATGTCTCTTCATGAAGTTCATTTGCTTATTCACATTGTTATTCATTTAGACAAGGAATATATATTGAACAATTTTTAAGGGCAAAAGACTGTTCTAGTCAAGACAGGTCAAGACCCTGCCCTTGTGCAAGAGAGAGTTTACAACCTCAGGATTCCAAAAGGGGATTAACTATGAGAAAGATGACTTGATTGCTTCTTTTGCAGGCAAGAATTATTTATGTGAGATCTCTGAAAATATAACTAGGGCCACATTTCTTCATAACTAGACAAGCTTGTATTCTCAAGGGTGTATGCACTGTCCGTGCCTTGCAAGAGGTAGATGTAGACAATGTCATTAAAGCCAATAGCTAACACATACCCAGGACTGTTTAGGGACTAAGAGAATTGAGGATTTATTTAAAACTGGGAAACGATAAGAGTTGGCACCTATAGGAAATCTTGCCAGTACAGTTATTTTAACTGTCTTAGATATTTCAGTGGAAATCAATTGTTAAAAGGACATTAGCATCAACTTAATTGGCTCCAAATAAGGCAAAACCCAGACTGTCCAGAATCTTTCTATAGCTGAATTGGCTTCACTATTTTTCACTTATTTTCCTACATCTCTTCATTGGAGGCAGCCAGGCAGGAATAAAAAATATAGGTAGGATAGAAAGAAGATGTTAATTGACATCATATACTCATCATTCTTAGTGTGTGTGTGCACACCAGGGATTGAACCCAGAGGTGCTTAAACACTGAGCAATATCCCTAGTCCTTATTTATTTATTTATTTTTGAGATAGGATCTTTCTAAGTTGCTTAGTTCCTTACTAAGTTGCTGAAGCTAGTCTCGAACTTGTACTCCTCTTGTCTCAGCTTCCTGAGTCAATGAAGTGTATATACTTTCTGTGAGGTATGTCAAAATAATGTTCTTCTTTGATGACCAGAAGAGAGCTAGAAGAGTTTCCTTTCCAATAACTTGATAAAATTGTGGAAGAGACCAAGAGAAGTATTTTCTATATACACCTGAAGCCAAAGAGACAAAAAAGATGGTAAAATACCATTGGCAGGAAAAGTTAACCACAATTAATCTCACTGTGTGCATATTGCTCTGACAGGATAATTTCTTGAATTAGGAACTGCGCTTGGCTTCTGCAGTGTTCAAAGAGAACACGACCACTCCTTGGGTCCACTTGCCTCAGGGGAAGTTTGGATCAGAAGACAGTCTTTGGTGAAAGACTGAACTTGTTGAGGTGGTATGCTAATGTGCCTCGGGTGTCAGGAGAAAAAGGTAAGAAAACAGGTAAAAGAACAAGAGAGGGTATAGATCTTCCAAGATCTTGCAGTAGTGGATGTCCATGCTGTGTTCCCTCATAGTGGACCCATGGGGTGGTAGGATCTCAGGGGGATATGGCAATATGGAAGACTGGATCCTAAATATGGAATTTTCTAGTCAAGATCTTCTAATAAAGATTCTAATCTTCTAATTCTAATTCTAATCTTCCAATAAAGATTCCACTGTCTATTTTGATATAAGGTCATTAGGGTCTATGTCCCTGTATTAGTCAGCTTTGCATCACTGTGACCAAAATACTGACCAGAACTACTTAGAGGAGAAAAAATTTATTTTGACCTCACAGTTTCAGATGTGTATGTAGTACATGGTTGGCCAACTGCGTTGATCTGGGTTTGAGGTGAGGTGGAACATCATGACACAAATGCGTGGTGGAAGAAAACTGCTTATCTCATGACACTCAGGAGTAGAAAGTGAGCATGGGGAGCTAGGGACAAGATATATAACCCCCAAGAGCACTCCCAATGGCCAACTTTCTTCAGGCATGTCCCACCTGGTTATTCATTCAAATGATTAACCTATCAAATGGATTAATCCATTTATCAAGTTATAACTCTCATAATCAATCATTTTACCTTCTGCATAAACATAGGAGCTTTTGGGGGACACCTCATATCCAAACCACAAAAGTCTCTTACTGGGAAAAGTGAGCTCATAAAAGTCCAGTTGTGATTATGTAAATGAAAAATTGGAGGTCTGTCTTAGTTTTCTGGATACCTTTTGAGCCTCCTAGGTTTCCGTGAGATTCTGAGAGCTTACCCTATCTTCAAGTTAAGTTAATTTAATGTTGTTTCATAGGTCTGGCAGTTATGAGACTTCTGGGTCAGAGATGAAGGGTAATTTGTTATTCACAGCAATACTAGTAGCCAGAGTATCATGGTTTTGCACTGACTTTATAAGCTCTAGTGCCCACAGAGTGATGTGAAGAGGTCAGATGATGCCTGCACATGCAATGGGCTGCATTATAGGAGAGGAAACCTGAGCTTGGGGAACCCTAATATAATATAACAGAGAGTAACCATGCTTGCTCTTGGCTTCAAGGGAGACACTATCTCTATATTCCAAGACAGTTTGCTTAGAGGAGTAGTTTTGTAAAAAGTCTAGAACAAAGGGCAGTCAGTGCCTCCTCTTATAACATGTCCAGAAACATTAAAGACCCATGGAGAACTATCTCCCAATGGAGGGAACATTCAATATGGTACTGACCGAGAATGAAATCCTGTTATGAAATAAGGACTTTAAGTCAGATTTAATGTGATTTAAAGAAAATAAGGAAGAAGGGGTTGTGGCTCAGTGGTAGAGCGCTTGCCTCGCATGCGTGAGGCACTGGGTTCGATCCTCAGCACCACATAAAAATAAATAAAAGAAAGATATTGTGTCCATCTACAACTTAAAAAAATTTAAAAAAAAAGAAAAGAAAATAAGGAAGAAGGATATTTCTTTAAAATAATCTGTGGAAAAAGTTTTATACCTACTACACACTTCATGTGATATATCTCACTTTAAGAGCATGAATTTTGAGTCAGATGTGAGCTCAAATTCTAGTCACCACTTCCTGGCCAAGTTATTTATCTCTTAAGTCTTAGCTTGTTTATCTGTAAAATGGGAATAATAATTTCTTCCCCAAAGATGATGTGAAGAATGAATGAAGTTATGCCTGGAAAGATCTTAACACATTGCCTGACATAGTGTAGGTGCCAAATATTTGTGAGCTATGGATATTATTCAAAAGCACATAATGTAATAACAATAAATGATGTGGGAAACAGGGCACCTAAAGATAAGAAAAGAGAGAAGGCTTACTTTTTAAGTACTCTGCCTTATCTCTGAGGTTCTCATATGTTTTGAATTTTTGAAAAGTTTTTTGAAAGTTTTGAAATTTTTAAAAGTTTTTTATTGGTTATTTTAGTTTTAAATAACATTAGGGTTCATTTTTGTCATAATTATAGTAGCATGGAATATAATTTGTTCTAATTTAGTCCCAGGTACTTCCCATTTCCCTCTCTTCCTCCTTCCCTCTGTTCCTTTTCTTCTAGTATACTGACCTTTCTGCTATTTACTTATGGTTCTTTTTTAATTAGTGTCTTGTGGATATAATGGTGAGATTAAATGTGGTATATTCATAAATACATAGGGAAGTTAGGTCAAATTCATTCCACTGTCTTTCCCTATCTCATCCTTTCTCCTTCCCTTTATCCCTTTGTCTATTCACCAATCTTTCTTCTATTTTGAAAATTCTCTCTTATTTTGGATTAGTTTCCTCATATCAGAGAAAACAAACATTTGATCTTTGACTTTCTGGGGCTGGCTTATTTCACTTAGCATGAGAGTCTCTAGTTCCATTTACTTAAGGGCAAAGGCCATATGTCATTCTTCTTTATGGCTGAGTAATACTCCATTGTGTATATATACTGCATTTTCTTTATCCATTGATCTGTTGAAGGGCAGTTAGGTTGGCTCCAGAGCTTGGCTATTGTGAATTGTGTCCTATAAACATTTATGTGGCAGTGTCACCGTAGTATGCTAATTTTAAGTCTTTTGGGTCTATACCAAGGATTGGGATAGCTGGGTCATATGGTGATTTCATTTTTAGTTTTTTGAGGAATGTCCATACTGTGGAAAGTTTTCTTTCTTTTTTTTTTACTTGCTAGTTCAGATTAGAAAATTAAATTTTCAATACTTACCTCCTTCATGCTTTCTTTGAGTTAATAGGCCATATAGAAGCATTAATCCATCTCAGAGAAAATCAGGGACAAAGAATGAGAAGCCTGAAAATTCAGGTTGACTCAAGAGGAAGTGATTAGAACAATTGCCCTAGCTAGCCTGTTAAGGCAAGGTGGTCCAAAGATCACCCTGTAGGCCTGCGAAGAGAAGGTTATCAATGTACCATAGGAATGGTACCCTTAGCACAGGGGTGACTGAAGAAGGGCTCAAGTCTACTGGAGTTCTTTTCCTGGGAACTCACCTCTGACTGGAAACAGCTCAACCATTAAGGACAAATATTATTTTCAGTGTGTGCCATGATGTGAAAAAGGCAAGGAAGCATTGATTTAAAGATTGAGAATTTTCAGTCCTCAATGAGCAAGATTGTTGAAGTTAGGAAGTGATGGGATAAAATTGTCATTAAAAAGTTTAGAATGAACTCAAGGATTTTCATGCTCAAGTAGGGACAGGATCAGTGAATTCTGGAATTCCAGGAAGACAAATTATTTACCAGAGTTGTCCAGTTGGAGGGCACTGAGTGGTACCCTGGAGATATGCAGAAAGGAGATTATGCATGGGATCTAGCTGTCAAGTCATATGAATCTTGGAGTTTGGAGGTAGAAATTCTACTCATCAGTGGAGTTGGGGTAGGACTTATCCCTAGAGTAGACACTGTCACTTGATTACAAAGCAAAGACCCATTTATCTGGACAATAGGGGAGCAAGGTCAGAGTGACCCTGAAAACCAGAATAAAGTTCTACAAAGAATCCAGGCTAGTGCTTTATGGTTCCATGTGCTTCCCTAACTTAGGGTGGGAGGGCAACTTTCAGGTACCAGCTTCTGAAACAAGGCTAGATTTTAAAGTAAAGGCTTAAGTGTATTTAGATTTCATTTCCTGAAGGAAGCCAGGCAGGGAGATAAACAGACCACAAAATCCAACCTTTCTTTAGGGCTCTTGTGGCTGTGCTTGTCGAGTCTAGAATCCACTAGCTGGCCATTCCCCATATCATGGAGTATCCACAAATCCATATCAGTGGATAGCTTTGTTCCTCCTGAACATTTAAGTGTCCTCTAGACATTTAAGTGTCTGTTCTGCAACTTCAGATCACAGGACTATTTTCTTTTTTTAATTGAGTGGATTAAGTAATGAAGTCAGATAATCGTGCTCAGCCTTTGTAGCAGCATTTGAGGCATTTATTAATGCAAGAACATTAATCTGCTCTATTATAAATACAGGACAATTACCCAGATGATGTGTGAAGCTCTTTCTAAATTTCTTTTCTTTATTTAGTCCAACATAAGAGCTAACATATGGTGACTTCACCATGGGTACATGTGGACGAGGTCAACCAGTATTGAGAAAAACCAAAACTGATTGATAAGCAGCCATGATTTAGAGCATCAATCAGTCTATACATACATTAAGGTCATCTTCTGTAACTGGGACATGTATTAGGAGCATGAGGACAAAAAAAGTGAGAACTGGGTATAAGTATCACAGGGTTTCCAATCTAGCAGGGAAGGAAGGCTAAGCTCAAGGGGTCAATTAGGGTAGATGGAAACTTGGAAACCCTTGAAAACTTGGAGATCCTCCATGTGGAGGTACTTGGCAATGTTCACTACATGCTGGAGGCAGGTAAACACCAACCAAAATAATAGTTGACACCTCTGATTTGCTTCTTTGGCTTGGAGGAGGAGAGGGCTTTTTAAAACAAAAAGCTCAATCCAGTGGTAGGTGATTGTGCAAAGTGGCAGTTTTTTTTTTTCAATTACAACATTATTTTATTATTATTTTTTAAAATTTATTTTTATTTTTAAAAACAGCAGAATGCATTTCAAGTCATAGTACACATATGGAGCACACTTTTTCATTTCTCTGGTTGTAAACAAGGCAGAGTCACACCATGCGTGTCTCCATACATGTACCTAGGGTGGTGATGTCCATCTCATTCCACCAGCTTTCCTGCCCGCATGCCCCCTCCCTTCCCCTCTCTTCCCTTTGCCCAATCCAAAGTTCCTCCATTTCTCTCATGCTCCCCACCCTCACCCACATTATGGATGAGCATGCACTAATCAGAGAAAACATTCAGTCTTTGGTTCTTTGGGATTGGCTTACTTCACAAAGTGGTCATTTGGAGCTTCATTCTTTATTTTTCTTTTTTTTTATTTTTTAGTTGTAGGTGGTCAGAATATATCTTTATTTTATTTTTATATGGTGCTGAGGATGGAACCCAGTGCCTCAGGCGTGGGCTGCCACTGCGCCATAACCCCAGTCCCTGGAGCTTCCTTCTTTAGGGAAACAACATAAAGAAGGTGAATCTGGTTAACTGAGCTTGATGCCACTTGAGAAAGCAAGCCAGAACGATAGGTCTAATATCATGTTAAGGATCTATAACATGTCTTAAAAAATTTCTTTTAGCTTTTTTTCTCCACAGTGATTAGCCTCTGGAAAGGATCTCAGTAGATAAGTGGCTGTTACTGACGGGAATTCTAGTACCTAGTGTGGAGCTGTTGGAAGTTCTGCTGGATGTTCCTCTGTCATTCCCAAAGCTCTGCCCCACATCCTGGTATGTTGGTGACAGTTTGTAGGAGAGCAAAAAGGAAAAGGGAGCCTGGTCCCACCATGTGGCTGTGGGCTGGAGAGAGAAGGAACGAGGCAGGGAAGACACAGTGGGAGAGTGAATTATCCCACATATTTGGCATATTTTGAGTTGCTTTTTCAAAGAATCTATAGACCTCCACAGAAATGGGAATGACTCAGAAAATCTGTCCTTTTGTAACAAAAAACTGCATCTATCTATCTACATTAGTAAAGTAACAAATGTAGACATACGCTTTTCTGATACTGCCACCCCCCACCCCCCACTTCATCTGTCTAGGAGAAAGAGATTGGATGTCTGACACTTGACCCAGATAGAAAATGGGAAGGGATTTGCCTAGGCAAAGAGGAGAAATCATTTAAAGATAGCTCCCATTTTAAGTTCTTCTCATCTTACCAGATGAGTATTTTATATGCTCTTCCATTTAATGCTTGGAAGGCTTACCTAACAAAGGAGGAAAAATGAGACTTAGAGAAACAAAGTCCATTTTCTGATAGGTGGTCGAGATGCATTTTATATCTAAGAACCTCTGGGGCTCACTATGTTTTTAGTTACTGTACCCTGTGGTCTCCACAGGCCATGTGGTATGGTTTTAAACCGGGAGGCAATGCTGCCCTCCTGGAGGGTATTTTGAAAAGTGAGGGAGGGCAGGGATTTCACCATGAACTAGGGGTTTTCTCAACACTTAATGGGAAGGACTCAGGGTGCAAAACATTGTGCAATATGAAAGCAATCCTGTTCTATGCAGTTTCCCCAAATGCTGTTAGATGAGAAACACTGGAGTTAAACAGCATTATATAGTAGGTGAGATGATGGGAAATAAGAGCCACTAGCATTAGGGTGCCCAAGAAAGACAGCAGGAGATATGTCTCATTAATGCAAAGACTCAGACTGGGATAAAAGCCTGTCTGCTTCTCAAACATTTCCAAGTTCTTTCCCACCTCTACTGGTAGCTCCCTTAACCCAGGCTCTCTTTGCATAGCTGATTTTTATGCTTCAGATCTTAGACCACATAAAAACTCCTTAAGTACTTCTTTTCAAATTGCTGTCCAGTTTATCTCAGCATTCTTGTATTTATTGCTGTGTAACACATTGCACCCATAATCAGATCAACAAGATCTCTCATCTCATGTTCTCTGTGTGACAGAAGCTGGGGGCTAGTGGTTCTGGCTCAAGATCTCTCCTAAGGCTGCACTTAAGCTATCGGCTGGGGCTGCAGTCATCTAAGGGCTGGAGAATGCACATCTAAGACTATTCACCTGGATGTTGGCAGGCTTCAGTTCCTTGCTAGCTGTCACATGGGGCTCTACATAGGCTCTTTGTGTCCCCGGAGTAAGACAGAGCATGAAAGTGACCCAAATAGAAGCCATAGTATCTTCTAGAACCAAATCTTGAAAGTGACATACCATTGCTTCTGCCATATTCTGTTTGTCAGTCTGACCAACTCTGTACATGTGGAAAGGGACTTGAGGGCATGTGTATCAGGAGGTGGGATCCTCCATCTTAGAGGCTGATGACCACAGTCCTGCTTAGCTTCTTCATAGCTCATATCTAAGTCTTGATTCTCTTGTGGCCTTACTTGTTAATTGTTGATCTTATCCCTACTCAAATGAAACCTGTGCTAGGACAGAGACCTTTATCTCTGACACAATAAACATTGTTGAAATAATAACTATGCAAGTGAACCAATTGTTAAGTTATAGAAATTACTAATTGACATCTACTTGTAAATTTATTTTCATCACAGTTTGTGATTAAGAGTTGATTTATAAGATCACTCACTGGATAAGGGGACAGGAACATGAAATTGATGTCTACTTTCATTTTTTTTTAACTTGGTGAATGATTTAACAAGAATTATGTGTATTCTTAGACTTACTTTTGCATTTTGTCAAGTACAGGCTCTAATAAAATAGTCTGGTATAATACATCATAGTTTCAAAATTGCTTTCACACTGTATGCTTCATTTGACCTTAACAAAGCCATTTATGTTGACAGGACTTATATTTATAGATAAAATATTGGAGGTTTGGACAGATCAGTGACTTGCCAAAGGGAGACACTTACTGGGTAACACGAGGACCTAAACAAAGCCTCTGCCAAATGAAGGCACTATTCCTGACCAAGACCGCTTTTACTCAATGTTTTGCATGATACTTGTCTCATAATAATTTGTAATAACTGTATATAGAATGCTATTCTTAGAATAACTTATTTTCTTTTACAGCGTGTACTGTTTTGTGTATATAGAGAAATTGTAAAACATTGTGACATGGGCTTTGAATTGTTTATTTAATTTCATTTAGTTATCATTTGATTGCCCACTCTGCCAGAATAGTGCTAGGTGCTGCATATAAAAAAAGGTGATATGAGGGCTGGTATGTAGGTAAGTGGTACAGTGCTTGCCCAACACACACGAAGCCCTAGATTTGATCCCCAGCAACACACACACATGTGCACACTGGATATGTTACGTGCCCTGGATTTGAAGACTAATACCTCGAGTTTTGTTTTTCTTTCTCTTTTCTTAATTCTAGAAGGAACTGAGATATTTTTCTGAATACTTGAAAAACATAAATATATAAAAAAGAACACAATTTATTTATGATTCAACCTCTAAATATAGACTAGTATTAACAGTTTGAGTATTTCCTGCCCCAGGGTTTCATGTACATGTATATATAAAAGATTCTGTATTTGTAATAGCTCTCAGGGAGTTGCTCCATAATATCATCACATAAGAAAAAATAATCACGTTTATAATTTTTTTTTGACATCTTGTTAAATATGACTTAATCTTAACTAACTTGGTTTTGGGTTAGCCTACTGTTCTCAAAAGGTTGTGAAAGACTCTTCTATGGTTTGAATGTCTCCTCCAAATCTTGTTTTGAAATTTAATTGCCACAATGCCAGTGTTGGGACGTGGGGCCTTTCAGAGGTGATTAGGTCATGGGGGTTCTGCCCTCATGAATGGATTAATGTCCTTATCTCGGGAATAGGTTAGTTATTAAAGAGAGGGACTTTATTCCACCTCCTCCCCACCTCTCTTCCCCAAAATGGAAAGGTGTGAATTAATTTTTTAATTACCTTCTCTACTGTTTCTCTCTACCTATATTTAAACAATCCTAAACATGGTTTGTATCCTGCTTTTTAACCCAATGTCATGTGAATATATCCTCCATTATTAAATATTTTATGAGAAACTTGATTTTCCTACTTTTTGATGTTATAAAGAATTCTGAAATCAACATTCTTGGGTATGAATATTTGTGACAACCTTGTGATCATTTTTTTTTTTTTTACAGTAAATGATTGTTTCTGCTTTTGAAGGCTTTACATCTGGTTTGGGAGTAAGAGTGGGGAAAGGAGACAATGAGAGAAATAATTTTTGTGCAGGTGGTAGATAGGACAATGGAGATAGACTGCCAGTTGCAAAGTTGGCCCAAATGGGAGAGGCAACAGCAGCAGTGATAGATTTGCAAAGATGTGCTCAGATAACTCTTCCTTAAGTCCTCTGACAATCAGTGGCATCTATTTTAAATCAAACCCTGAAAGAGTGATGAAGTTCTTACTATTCAAAGTCTGGCCTCATATCAGAAGCATCACAAACCTGGAAATTATTACAAATGCAGAATCTCAGCCCCCATTCTTGACCTTGATAAATTGTAGATGGCATTGCTCTTATCCCATCCTAAGTCTTTGTGTTCTAACCAGCTGATAAGCTTGCATTTTTAGCTTGCAGCCTAATTTCCCTTTCCATCAACACAGAGCCCATATTTGAAAATGCATGAGCAGTTATTGCTATTACGATGATGACTATTATTACTATTGCCTTGATTTTATAGTGTATATTTTCTTTTAAGAGCTGAGTAGTCTTAAGAAACGTTATATCACTAATCCTTACAATATCACTGTGAAATAGGTAGGTGGCAAATATAAACAAGTATCAATATTATGCTAAATCATACTTAAGTATATGGTATGAAATCCTGAGCAATCTAATGAAAGCAATATACTTTTGCTTCTGGTGAAGTATTTTGTGTTTATATTTCTCATGGTAAATCTTGAGGGATAGGGCTAGGTGAACTATTATGGGTTTCTTTCTCTCAACAATTTAGATAATGGTTTTTTTTGCATTTAAATGAAATAGGTTTAGGTATATTTTTTATAAATTCTCGATCTGAAAGGGATTTTACAAACATGACCTTGGCAATGCCTCTTCAACACCACACATTTAAGGGAAACAGACACTTAGAATCACCAAATTGAATTGAAATCAGAGGCTGGAATTTAATCCATTGAGCTTCTAAATTGAGGCATTTCTGGACTGAGACCAACTCATCTTTCCAACTTGCTAATGACAATATTATGTTAGATCTTTCCAAACTTTAAGTCATTTGCCCATCACATACATCAATTTTATTATCTTTAAAAATAGGCATTTTTTAGACAGTGTTTATTTTTTGAAGCAATTGTTTCTGTTGATCTTACTTCCCCCACTTATTATTGAGTCATAGTATCTATACATCTTTATGGGGTATAGTATACATGAATACAATGTGTAAAGATCCAATCAGGGTAATAACCACTTCCATTTCCTCAAACATTCATCATTTCTATCTGCTGGGAACTTTTGGGCTGTTCTAGTTATTTTGAAATATACCATAGATTATTGTAACCAAAATTTACCCTACTGTGCTTTAAGGAACCAGAAATAATTTCTTCTATCTAACTATGAAACTGCTAATTAAAGAACTCAAAAAACTTAACACTAAAAAAACTAACAACCCAATCAATGGGCCAAAGAGCTGAACACAAACTTCACAGAAGAAGATATACAATCCATCAACAGACATATGAAAAAATGTTCAACATCTTTAGCAATCAGAGAAATGCAAATCAAAACTACCCTAAGATTCCATCTCACACCAGTCAGAATGGCAATTATCAAGAATACAAACAACAATAAGTGTTGGCGAGGTTGTGGGGAAAA